>CM060900.1:534127845-534397845 GCA_030762935.1 Hymenopus coronatus | reverse complement strand
TGGTTTATGCGTCCAGCATCTCATTCAATTAGGCTATGACTCTGAAAGTTCGTATCAATCCATAACATGGCGGATGATTTGAATGTCATGAACATGGAATCTGCTGAACCAGACGAAAGTATGCAAGCAGCGGAGACAGCAACATTACGACTGCTATACTCCGTTGTACAGAATGATGCCAGCACTGATGCTAAGGAAGGAAACAACTGAATATCGCAGACATTAAGCATGAACTCCGTGAAATAGGTAAACACACTATTTATAATTATGGTATAATTATAATATATATTTATAATATATATAATATATTTATAATTATAATATATCTATAGAAATTGAGAACAGTCTAAAGTAGTACATCGCACACGTGTTAAATTGTGTTATGTTCGTTGGATTACTGTACTCGGCCTACGGCCTCGTTTCACAAGCTTCCTACTCACAATATGAAGGCCAGTTTTACTACTTGCATCACAAATAACTATTTCGCGCATAGGTATAACGGATATTCACCATGTGGGTAGTCATTTCGTCGATCTCTAAACCTGTACAGCTCCCGATCCTTTCTGCTCTAGTGCAGTTATACCTCTCTGTTTCCCAAACGGATTTCATTAAAACATTTTATACTAATGACGTCTTATCTGGCGTCTAAACATTGTTGTTTCTCAACATCTAAATATATTCTTGTTACGCCTTTCCAAAATATATATTATTTGCTTCTCTGTTTCTCCAAATATTTCCCAAGCCCTAATTTAATACTTTTCATCGACTTGCTTATGTAATCCGTAGTTAACAGACCTGTATTTGTATTTTAAACACTGTTTTGACAAAATATCATAATACAAATTCAAGATCCGCTACTATTATATAAAATTGCTCTTCCTAATCAATGCATGTCTTGTTACCGTTCCAATTTCAATTACCGAGCGACATGGTAGGGTGGCACATGCTACAGAATTTATGGTCAATTTATGTCATTTTTTTCGGGTTGCCAGGCGAATTTTGGGGAGAGATTCGTCATATCTCCCGAATTTCCTGTCCACCATTTCCCATTCCCATCACTTCCTTGTCACCTGTTTCAGGTTGGGGCACCAGACGACGGTGGTATGCGGGTTGCGGCTGGGTGGTGGCTTGCGCTCTCCAGAGATCTGTTCCTGTAATCTTCACGGGACAACTCCATGGGCTCCCACCTTTAGGTGTTTTCGGGCTAAGGACTTTTCAGGGGATCCACGAAGGTTCGGGACTTTTGGGTTGGGCCCGGAGCGCGTCGGAGGTGTTCAACCAGAAACCGTTAGGAACTTCTCTCCATATTTGTACCCGTCGTCATCCGGATCTGGCGTATATGGTCACTTTTTTGGTCTCTCCTCTCAACCTACCGTAGGGGGGAGGTTCCGAACTCTTCAGTTGTTCCGGTGAAAGCGCTGCGAACCCTGAGCACCCGTGGTACTTCTGACGTTACTAGAAGTTGTCGGGCCGAACACCAAGTCCCTCACGTTACGGAGTGTTCGGACTGGGTTGGACTTGACGTGGGCAGTGACTCGATACCCGTGGGAGACAGGGCATGTCTGATCTACTGCTGGGCGGGGTTGTGAGACGTTACTAGAAGTTGTCGGGCCGAATACTAAGCCCCTCCCGTTACGGAGTGTTCGGACTGGGTTGGACTCGACGTGGGCAGTGACTCGATACCATGGGAGACAGGAAATGTCTGGTCTACTGCTGGGCGGGGTTGTGAGACGCCCCAATGTTCTCCGGTACTAGCCTGGAGAGTCAGTAGATATAATCTGGTACATGTCGCCCTCACGTCGCGCTGTTGAGGGGGTGACGTATCCACTTCCATCCTTGCTGGCCGGTTTATAAAATAGATGCCGGTTTTCCATGTGCTCAAACCACGCCTGCTTAGATCATGAGCTGTGCCAATAGCAGATCGAATCATGTCTCCCCTCAAGTGAGCGGAATGGCTCAGACGGTTACATCTGTGGCTCGCATTCGGAAGGTCGCGTGTTTGCTTCCCTAACTGAACCATGAGCTTCTTTCAGGGTTTCCTGCGTCGCCAGGCTAGGTAAGTTTCTTTCATCCCCCAAATTCCCCGTCCCTCTATATCGTTATTTCACTCATCCATCATCCCATTGGTTTCTTTCAGGGCTGGAAGTGTCTGCGATGGTGTTAGGTGCGGCGTGGCATAGAAAAAGAATGCTCAAAGTGACTGTATCCGTCTCCCGACTTTGGCTGGTTGCCTGGATGACAGCTTCTCCTGGCGGAGCGTTGAACCCTATTTGGGGCGGGGACCCGGTCTGCTTGTCCGAGTATCAAGTTGCTCGCGATTCTGGCCACCCGGTGTATCCTCTCATCCCTCCCTCCCGGGTTGTCCCCACGTGGGACGTAGGCTCAATAACTTGGGGTTCCGCACCTTATCCTTCCCTCCCTGTGGTCAGGTAAGTCACAAAGCGCCTTCAAGGCCTACATTTAGGCTCTGACTTGTTCCCATCCGCGAGTTAATTGTTATCGGTTTGAAAAAACTATATAAGAATAGGCAAAACGGATATGTTCCATTTTTTTAATATCATTTATTTAAAGTCGAGGAATTCAGTTTTCTTTTGTTTTGGGATTTTTTTTTTTTTTGCCAACACAACAAACACTACAGTGACAAAATATAAACATCATAGAATAACAATAATGGAACAAACAAGACTATTCATAAAACTTACACAGAATGTTACATAAATAATTATCAAAAACAATACAAATCAACAAGGAGTGCAAAGTATGGTGTTACACTTTATATTGATTTAAACAAAGAAACACATTTTAAAATAACAGACAGCATAATGAAAGAAATTTGAGTTACTCGGGGCTGTGGTAATTTATAACAGTTTGTATTTCTTTCTATATGTGCTGTATATGGTACATTCTGTATGGATGAGATTTTGTACAGGTGTAGCACTAGCGGTCTTTTTTTGAAATGAGATAGGAGTGCACTAGTTTGGTGTGTTCAATTCTTAAACTTGTCATTGACCCTTTATTGCACAAATTATTTTGCTGCAGATGTCGTTCTTCCTCTAATTCGCAAACCGGCATTTATATCCTTTTCACTGGCACCACAACTGAAGCGACTTGAATAGCCTTGATCGTTAGTGCATACGAAGTGGTCTGGCCATCCATTCAAAGCCGAACGAGGCGAGTTCCAGTTCCAGCGACTGCAGTCAAATGTGTCTTTGGTAAAGGATGGGGAGAGCCCAGGTAAAATAACTGGTGTGATGACACGCTTGGATGCTCACGGGGCTATATTTGACTACAGTTGCATGGATTTTGTTCTTTTTTGTTTAAAATACACTTCAGTTTTATTGAAAAAATACTAATAATGTTACAATATAAAACAGTTACAACTAGCCTAATTTTATTGCTGAAGGTTCGTGTAATACGAAATTAGAAAAAAGTCAACTAAAATATTAAAAGATTTCTTTAATCACCTTTGCTGTACAAGTGCAACACCATGAAGTAAATGGTACAAGGCTTGAACTCTTCCTTTAGCTTATATATGGCTGGCATGTATTCGTCGCTTATATTGTAGTACGTGGTCCAAAGGTTTTAACCCTGCTGTTCTGTTCGGGTCTATGACCCGATATCACAGCTGTTCTCATTTATCATTTAATCAGGCACTTTTATGAAATTTAATGACTTTGTCCAATGATATACCATTTTCTGGCTAAAAATTCGTTAGAACATTCTTTTTTTTTTTTAAATAGTATTTGTTACATTTGTACTGTTCGGTTCATTATGACCGACTACAAAATTTCTTTAACACCTGACTATTGTTATACCATGTTGCATGTGTTATAATGCATTGTTGAAATAGCGTGATGCAATTACTAGTGTAAGTGTTATTGCTGTTACAACAATGTGCTTGTTCGTGTTACAGTTATATTTTGCATTATTTCGATGGTTGCTTGTCACTTTGAGTTTAGGCACCATGGCAAGAAGAATATTGAAAGAGGCACAGTTAGAAGCTCTTGCCAATGCTTCCAATAGTGAGTCCATTTCCGAATTTGAAAATCACACAAGTAATGCATCTGAAATTGATGGTTCTGACGGCTACTCTAACAGTCTTCAAACAGGCTGTGATGAATAAACTATTATTTCTAAAAATAAAACTATTTAATGGAAGTGACCACCACCTCTACAGTGTGGCCGTCACTCTGTTTCAAATGTCATCAAGAAGATACCAGGAATTACAAGGTATGCAACGAGTAGAATATCTAACATAAAAAGTTCCTTTGAAGCTAAATTTCACGAAACACTTAAAACGGAAATAATAGAAATGACAAATATAGAGGGGTACAAAGTTTACGGCAAGCAGTGGAAAAATATTGATAGAAATATTTTTCAAGCGTATTTAGGACTTCTGTTTCTTGTTGGAGTATATTGATCTCATGGGGAGTCAACAAAAAGCCTGAGGGATAAGGAAATTGGCCGCAACAATGTCACTTGAAACTTTCTGTAGCATAACGCGTGTTTTGCGGTCTGACAAGAGGTCTACGAGAGAAGAAAGGCGACTTGGTGATAAATTTGCTTCTATTCACAACATTTGGGGGAAAAGGGTAGAAGTACTTCCTAAATTATACAATCCTGTAGAAAATGTAACATTTGATGAACGATAAGTGGGATTTAGAGGACGCTGTCCCTTCAAGCACTACATCCCTTCTAAACCCGCAAAATACGGGATAAAAACATGATCTCTTTGTGACAGCGATACATCGTATCTTGTGAAAGCACAAGTATACACAAGAAAAGAACAAGGAGCAGCACCAGAAAAAAATCAAGGTATGAGAGTAGTGTGTGATCTTACATGTGAGCTGAGTGGCCAAAATGTAACTTGTGATAATTTTTTTACTTCATGCAACTTGGGACTGCTGCTTCTGAAACGAAAATTGACGATTTTGGGAACTGTACGTAAAAATAAGCCGGAACTTCCACAACAAATGAACGGAGGGGAAGCACATAGTACTACATTTTACTTCGCAAATGACATTAGAGTAGTCAATTACATTGCAAAGAAGAAGTAGCGTATTGAATTGAAGTGTACTCATGAGTACACTACACCGTGATATTCAATTAAGTAACAAGGACGACAAGAAGCCACAAATGATTTTGGATTATAATGCTAGTGAAGGAGCTGTAGATACACTAGATCAAGCAGTAAGTACATATACCCGCAAAAGGAAAACAAATCGGTGACCAATGCTTGTTTTCGATAACATTCTTGATGTATCTGCTTTCAAAGCGTATATCTCATGGACTACCACAGACCCTAAATGGAATATGAACAAATTAACAAGAAGACGACTATTTCTAGAAGAACTTGGGAAATCTCTGATAAAGGAATATAACGCATCCAGAAAATATTTTCCAAGGACAGAAGAATCGTTAAAAATGGTGTGAGGAATTCAAGCTCCTGAAAATTTGGTCAAGGTATCAGACTCTGCGTCAGAAAGAAAAACTGTAAAACGTGCACGGTTTAGGTTTTGTCCATCGAAAAATAGCAACAAAAAACATGCTATGTGAAAAGTGCAGTAAACACATTTGTAAAGTGCATGTTACATTTTTGTTCCCAGATTGTTCTTTCTGAGGAATAATATCTGTCAAATTTGTATTCAGTAGTTATTGTAATATTATATTTAATATTTTTTCAATAGGTCTTTTTAATATAAAGTAATTCATGGTTCAGAATAGTTTACATTATTTGTAATAAGTGACTAAATAATAACAATTATTATATTTGGTCTCATTTATTATTTATGGCTCATTTTATTTGATTATATTGAATTATAATACTTCGGGTCATGTTGACCCAAACAGTACATCCATATAGTAAATTCGAACAGAACAGCAGGGTTAATCTTTTTATTTATTAATAACAGTACATCTCTGTGAGGAGTATTGGTGTTTTGATTGCTTTTCTTTGCTTCCAGTTCCGCCAGGTATGTCAAAATGTGTAACCACAAGATGAAAACGGACTTCGAAGCTACCAGTATACAAGAACATCAGCTTGTGAGGGAATTTAGCACCTAATGGATATGTGGGTAAGGAGATCATTCTGGGACTTAGCAATGAAACCCCGAAAGTGGAAAACAAAGCTTGTTTGTGACCACTTGCAACATTCCCTCTGTCGACTAGCAAACTCGACCTATAAATAAAATCAACAATTTGGCTCAAATAATTGTAGCCATGTTGTCCGCTACTGTGAGAAATTCTCCACAATTACCAGCGTAAAATCAACACTACAGAAACAATAATAACAATAGACTGTGTAAACTTAGTTTAAAATAACACATGAGGTGCGCATAATGGTTTTGCTGTAGATTGTGATTTGAATTTGTGGACCAACAAATGTTTACCTTTTTATTGTTGCTATCGGTGTGTGTTTGTATGTGGAGGAAATTAAAAGCTGTGGTCACTCTTAGCCGAAAATTGCATAATGGGACAGCGCACCTCTCAATATAACATATCGGAATTCAAATATTATTTCCCTTATCAACTTTAGAGTTAAAGCACCACCTGTGTGCTGCATGTACAAGCTGAAAAACAAATACCCATTATCCCTCAACTCACATTGAGTCAGCCGACCAGAATGTGTGTCATACAGGGTGACAGTTAACTGTTGCATCAGAGCAAACATTCAATAATAACTTACGAACACGGGTAACACACAATATCTCTCAAATCACACCGAGTTAGCCGTCCAGAATATGTATCCTACAGGCTAGAAAGCAACTGTTTTGTCAGTATAAACTCTCAAGATATACTTGCGACAGGAGTAACACACAATCTCTCTCAAATCACACCGAGTTAGCCGTCCAGAATGTGTATCCTACAGGCTAGAAGGCAACTGGTGTATCACTATAAACTCTCGGGTAATACTCGCGACAGGATGTGACGTGCAACACTTAAATCAGTGTAAACTCTCAAGTAATACTCGCTACAGGATGTGACGTGCAACTGTTGAATCAGTAAGAACTCGATACTAATACCCGCGACCGAATGTGACTTGCAACTGTTACATCAGGTAAACTCTCCAGAAATACTAACGACAGGATGTGTATTATACAGTGTGATATGCAACTGTTGCATCAATGAAAGCTCTCAAATAATACTGCGACAGAATGTGTGTTTTACAGCATGACATGCAATTGTTACATCAGTATAAACTCTCAAGAAATACTAACGACAGAATGTGTATATACAGCGTTATATGCAGCTTTTACATCAGGTAAACTCTCAAATAATACTCGCGACAGGATGTGTGTTTTACAGCACGACATGCAATTGTTACATCAGTATAAACTCTCAAGTAATACTCGCGACAGGATGTGTGTTGTACAGCGTGACATGCAACTGTTGCATCAGTGTAAACTCTCAAGTAATACTCGCGACAGGATGTGTATTGTACAGTGTGACATGCAACTGTTGCATCAGTGTAAACTCTCAAGTAATACTCGCGACAGGATGTGTATTATACAGCGTGACACATAATTGTTAAATCTGTGTAAACATTATAGTATGAGAGATGTATCTGTAAACTCATTTGAGGTGAAACTAGATTTTTATGTTAATATTCTTTACAATGTATCACGTGGCTCATATTTATTGTAGCAATGAATATAGACACTGAACATTTATTATTTAAATAACCTAGCAAGCTCAATTTTGATGGGGAAAAATCACTATCTATCATCACTGGTATGCAGTTCAATAGTATATGCTATACACTGTTTCACTGATGCAATACTTCAAAGTTGTTGTGAAATACCGTTAGAATCAGTTCATATATCTGATGTGTTGCATTCACATTACTTTCTCCAACTGTTTTGTATACAATAATATTCTTACAAAAGATTATTCTTCTACATTCAGCATGCTAAACGAAATAAACGTTAACAAAATTGGTCTTGACACTTAAAACAAAAGGGAGATAAAGGAATACACCAGGTTAAAGCGATACTCAAATAATTTAAAAGCCGGCGATATGTAAACAACTGTGGTTCGGTTCGCTTTACATTTCCAGAGATACAAAAGAGTGATAAAACGAACGAAAACCCTGTTTGAGAGGATGCGTAGTTTAAAATTGAAACAATAATTATAAATATCTCGGAAACAGTCAATCCTGCAACAAAAATGCATGACACAAATTATGTGTTTTAAGTAGACCTACATGTTTTTTATAGTAAGTTTTTGTCTACCTATTACGGTTTTCCAGTTAAGCAAAACTCATCCAGAGTGAGCAGGTCTTCAAAAGTCATACCCAGGAAATTCAAGGTATACATTTTATTTGTGATGTGAATAAATTTAATATACGGTATCTTAATGAAAATCGTTAGAGTAAATTTTAAAGAAAACAAAATGTTCAAAAATGAGCACATGTAAAGGGTAGTTTGGGGTGGCGGACACACATGAACTTTTTCTAAAAGTGCATTTTGGACTTATGGATCCTCAAAACATATATTTCCGGTGAAATCTCGGTATCGCATTTTTGGCGGAATACAATACCTGCCTTATATACCATGTACATAATACGTGTAGAGAAAATAAAAAATTGAATCCACAGCTGGGATTTGAACGCGGTTTTCCCGCTCTCCTTGCGGTTGTTGTCACAGATGCTCGACGGTTAGAGAAACTAACTGCTCGAACCCCAGCAGATCTGTGTTCACATCCCGGCTGTGGCATTGATTTATTCAGCTGATTCTAACGATAAAACTATGTTTATATTTATCGTTGCAATCGTGCAAGAACTTTATCGCCAGGTCAGAGAATGTTCTGCAACACATTCCTGGGAGATCTGTGTTCACATCCCGGCTGTGGCATTCATTAATTCAGCAGGTTCTAACGATAAAACTATGTTTATATTTATCGTTGCAATCGTGCAAGAACTTTATCGCCAGGTCAGAGAATGTTCTGCAACACATTCCTGTTGGTCGTGCAGAGAGTATAAACCTGTGACGCGATTATGTAGTTAAAGCAGCACTGGTGGTAAAGTGTTGACTATAATCAGGAAAAAATCGAAAATGGCTTTTTATAGCAAACAGCTTTTGAAACCTTTGAGCATGTATTGAGAATCAACTTTTAGCTGTACTCCCTTTGCTTTGAGCTCTAGAGTCATTTCAACATCTTACGGTTCGCCAGTTTTCTAGTATATTATTTTATTCAAGCGCTTTCTTTCTCAAAACTAAACTTTTACACCTTCAAAGTGTTCCACGCGTCTCTGTTTTGTTTAAATAATACCAAAACTTCGCGAAATTTGCAGAAGCATCTATTTCAATATTCGTAGTCGGCTTACCCTCCCCGTATTTAGGACTGACAACCTCCTAGGACTTATCAGGGGTCAGAAGCTTTCGGGGAACCACAGAATGGTGAACCTGTAACGAGTGGTCGGCCCGCAGTCAGGCAGAGCGTGGGAAAGCGAATAGTGTGAAATGCAAGTGAAATGGATGATAGCACAGATGATGGAGCAATTGGTACAATGAGTGGCGGAGCCAGGAAACCCACTCAGACGCAGCTTCGTCCACCACAAATCCCACTTACAAGCATTTGGGATTGTACAAACGATAAAACTATCTTAACAACAAAGGTAATTTTTCAAAAAGTATATTTTTATCAAAAGTGTTTACTTTTAGATGTTAACCTATTTAAAAAGTTACAATTCAGTAATAAAAGTTATTGAAACACCCACATTTAAAGTTTCGGTGTGTGGTACAAAGGTCTAATTCAGAGAATGTGAATCAATTTTCTCAAATTTTGGTGCGCGTGGATTTTTTTTAACATACAACATACAAACATTATACAATTTATGAAATAATTTAAATCTTGGTAATAGTAACATTTGAAGTCGCCCTCCGTGGTGTAATGGTTACCATGCTAACTTCAAATACCCAAGGTCGCGGATTCAAACCCGGCGGAGGATGATGGATTTTTTCGGGCGTAAAAATCCTTAGCATGACTTCCTTCGGAAGGGAAGTAAAGCCATGAATCCCATGTTATAGATTTACGGCACGTAAAAGATCCTCAAGCCTGATAGAGAGGCCTCTGAGCAAAATTAAGCGGTCTTTCCCGCCCAATTTAGAATGGGACGCTGAGAGCCAAAGCAGTTAAGGAGCGTCCATAAATAACACGCCATATCATTTAATTTCAAATTTGAATGTAATTTAATATTTCATTTTAACATAACAGTCCAACAGTAAAAGTTTCAGAAAATATATACAGAAATAGGCAAATTTGAAATTTTACTTAACTGCATCCTTATGCAAAGATAAGCCACGCACAATAAGTGCTTCTTCTTATTTATTGATACTCTTAGGTGACTTGACAGGCGTAAAGTTTACTCTTTCTCTTGTTTCATGAATAACAGCTGGCGCTATTATATGAACCAAGGAGATTACCTCCCTATCATACTGACTCCGCTCCCTGCCTCATTCCTATCTGCCTTTCTTCCCCAAACGTTTACACTCCGTCGACCTTTCCCCCTCTCAGTCTCTCACAATGTAACCCGTCACACACAGTGAGGTGGCGCTGGAGTAACCTGTGCGGCCCGCATTCAAGAGCTCACTGGTTCGATACCTGGTGACCGCTCACTCCGGCCTATTGGTTTATCGTGATTTTCTAGTCCATCATTCCCTGTACCCCTCAGTTCTTTGTCATCTGCTTGACGGTTGAAGGACCAGGCAACGGTGTTCGGCACGTTGCGGCTGGGCGGTGACTTACGCTCTGTGAGGGCTTCTTCCTGGCGTCTGGTGCTTTATTGAGGGGACTCAGTAGAGCAGACTGTCACCGGAGAGCAAACATTGTCACCCCTCCCTTAACTATTCCACTGTGCCTGCTTAGTTGTGTACATGATGAATAACAACAGACAGTATGCAGTCAGGGTAGAAAAAACATGTAAAGCTTGTTTTCAGTGTAAACATTGCAGTTAAATTAGAATTAATTATGAACTGACAGAGCAATACTCCTGTAAAATAAGGGAAACACGACTTGTAACTTTACCAAATGTTGCCAGCCAACAGATACCCCAAACTGAGAGATTTTGCAAGGCCTGTTAGAATGTTTGCTTCCACATGTACTACATATGAGCATCTTTCTAAATCTAACTATATTAAGAGTGAATATACCCTTCTATCGATATTGAGTCTCTGTGTGTCTGCAATTAAGCCGGACACATAAACTAGTGTCGAGAAAAAAGGTAGCAGACTTTTAATATACACCCGAAAAAGGGCCGCAGACATTCATTTGAGGAAGAAACAATGCAAGATAAATTTTTGTACTGGGCCATTCGCCACTGTTGCACTTTACATGGTGATCAACAGTTAATAACAAGTCCAGGTGGAATGGGGAGATGTCACACTTCCCCTTCGTTTACCAGCTCCGCGGGACTGCTTTAGAGAGACCAGAGGAGCCTCGCGGCTTGTGGAAAGGACCGGGGCGGCGGCAGATGCTTTCGATCTGGAAACTTTAAGCACCCCGTCCTTGTTTGAGCCCGTCGTCATCCGGATCCGTTCGCTCTTCTGCTCTCTACGCTCATCCATCCCTCCCAGGTGGGATCACCTAAGTCGCAAAGTGCCTTAAAGATCTAATTGCGGTGTTTGTAGGTATTATATTCCACCCAAAACCTCGATACCAGAAATATATGGGATCCGAAAAAGCATTTTTACAAAAAAGTACGTGTGTGAATGTGTCTGTGGACACCAAGTTTTACATGGAAAAATTTCGAAAATTTTGATTTTCTCAAAAATGGCTCTAACGATTTGATTAAAATACCGTATATTAAAGATATTTACATCCCAAATAAAATGTATATTTTGAATTTTCTGGGAATAGCCTCTGAAGACCTGTTTGTTCTGGATAAATTTTGCCTAATTTTGCTTAACCGCTAAACCGTAAGAGATAGACAAAAAATTACTGCACAACAAATATAGAGGTCCTCAGAGCTCACAATTTTTATTCTATACATTTTTGTTGTGGATGTAACCGTTTCCGAGATATTCCTTGTTATTGGCTTCAGTTATAAAGCACTTATACCTTTCTTAGACAGGAAGTGCCTGTTTTTTCTTTTGTTCTACTCCTGGCCAAGCAAAGAAGCGATTTGCAATGACAATTACATAATAATGACAATTGAAACTTTTGACTATCGCTTTAGCCTAGTGTATTCTCTTAGTTCTCTTCTGCTTGCAAGGAACTGAGTAATAAATAGGTGCTGCTAATGTTTATCTTGAATAGCAGGGTGTAGAAAGAAGAATAAACCCTTGTAAGAAGTTGTTTGTAGAACAGTTAGAGAAAGTCATATGAGTGTAACATCAGATTTTTTCTCTTATTTCCCTAACTTCTTTTAATTGTTCCATTTATACTACGCCTGTAACTGCATAACCCTAGGCAACATTTTTCTTAGAAACAAATCGGCAATGGTATAAAATGGAAATGGCGTGTTATTTACGGACGCTCTTTAACTGCTATGGTTCTCAGCCAGAAAGACCGCTTAATTTTGCTCAGAGGCCTCTCTATCAGGCTTCAGGTTCTTTTACGTGCTGCAAATCTACGACGCGGGACCCACGGCTATACTTCCCTTCCGAAGGAAGCCATGCTCAGAATTTTTACACCCGAAAAGAGTCATCATCCTCCGCCGGGTTTGAACCCGCGACTTTGGATATATGAAGTTAGCATGGTAACCATTACACCACGGAGGGCGACAGGCAATTGTGGAAATTTGTGTCGTTGGGTTTCTATTTATCTTTAATTTTAATCATTAGATCACACACATACACACTCCCACATTAGCAGTCATATTCCAGACTCAGGGAGGACAGGGAATAATCTAGGCTAGAGAAAAATTTCTACCCATAGATGGGAATCGAACCCAATCTCCATTCTCTGAATTATTTTAGGTTCCTACGTGTTGGTCACAACGGGCGTTGAATGGCATGAGTAGAAGAATCTTCTCAAGTTGAAGGAAGCTCCGGAAATACCAAGTAACTTAACCTATCAGCTATTCAAACTGGAAACTCTTGAACTGAGACTAGCACCCTTCCACTACACCACTCTGTTCTTTCCCAAAGCAATTGATGCATATCCTAGAATAATATTGACGATACGCTCGTGTAACTGTTTGAGGGACACCGGGAGGGAAATTTTGACTACTGTCGATCAGAAAAAGCTAGTTTCTCTTATAACTAAAGGTTGTTGGAAATTTGAGCATCCACAGAGAATCAACGTTTAACTGCTCTCCCATTACATAATTGAATTCCACCGGTGCTCCATCGCCAAGTGGAAAAACACTTATATATTTTCTGTAGAATTTAACACAAAGATAGTGAAAACTGAAACAAAAATATATTATTTCATAATAAAATGACATGAATTCTAAAGTTTAAGAAAATATGTTTTTCCCCACTTGGCGCATTTAACTATCGTTTAATTAAACTTATAAATGGTTAGGCGAAGGCTTGTTAATAAGCGCTCTAAACTATTTTCTCGTAAAAAGTTTCTCTACACCTTTGCATATTCAAAATGTTCCATGAGATACAACTTTTCACTTATTTGTTTCAAAATGTTTATACTGCCTCTCAAAAGTACACCAAAGAAAGTGATCATCTACTTTTTCAAAATAATGCTCCAAATTTGAGACAAAATTATTATATTTTGAAAAATCAAAAGTTTTGGAGAGTACTAAAAATAATCATTTATCTATACTATCTAGGGCTAATATAAAAACATCTAATGTGTTTCATTCACATGACTTTCTCTAACTGTTCTACAAATACACTACTCTTAATAAAGAATACTCCTCTATTTACATCATCCTAATTAAGACAAAAGTTGTCAGAAATGGCTTTATTAATTAGGTCCTTATAGGTACAATAAAGTAATACACTGGGCAAAAACGATAGCCAAATGTTTTAAAAGCTGTTCTGTGCGATTGTCATTGAAATTTGGTTCTCTTTCCATGTTCAAGAGTAAATCAAAAGATAGATGAAACAGCAAACACTTACCAATTGAGAAAAGTTTAAGTATCAACATTGAAGGCAATAATAGCGAATATTTTTGAAAAGGTTAGTTTTACACAAAAACTGTGTATGGCATGAATTGTGCCCTTTAATGAGATCTACATTTTTTGCACAGTAAGTTTTATTTGTCTGTTGTAGTATATCGGTTCTACAAAAGTTATCCAACATGAAGAGGTCTTCATAGTCAATTCCCAGACAATTCAAGCTATACATTTCACTTTCTATGTAAGCATCTTAAATATACGGAATTTTAACCTAAATGGTATGAGCCAGTTTTTGGAAAATTGAAAATCTCAAAGAATGTTACACATAAAATGTAGCTAGGGGTGAGAGGGATAATCTTGAAAACCTTCGTGTCGCGTCCTCGGTAGTTTCGTTTCGTAATCGGCTTACCTCCCCATATCTGTAGGACTGACACCCCCTATGAGAAAATAATTCAGCGAATTAGATCATTAATAATTTATGATATTTATGAAGAGGGACTTTATCAGTTTATGATTGTAATACTTACGTTAGTTCTCAAATGGTAGACGACGTATTCGAACATGTTTATTTGCCTCCTCCAGTAGCTCATGAATTATGAAATGGCCAACCCTACCTACACTCAATGTACGAATATTGATAGCAACAATAGAAATAGGGAACAATTATTCTATTTCAACTTTAAATAACTAATAATCAAATGGAAACAAACGTTATTTTATTTGAGGCTACAATGTTCATCTCATACATAAATACAAATAAGGATTAGGTTCACTCCTTTTTGAACTAAATACTTAGCTGGATAAACTTTAAATAAACATTGTAACTTAACTAATTGAGAGTACAATTGTGGAACTGACAGTCATTAAAAGTGAGGATTGGCCCACTGGATTGTCACCTTGTTACCAATAACCAAGACATGAGATTAAACAAACGAACGTCAGGTGCGATAAGATGTTTCAACAATATCGCTCCAGTCAAATGACCGCGATTGGTTGAAATTGCCTAATTTCGGCCATTGCATTGGCGCTTTAATAGCTGAGCTAAATTGTCAATACAAATTATTATTTAGCTAACCATACAAGCTAGGTTTTTGATAAATGACATTAATATCACGAGTATTGAGTATAATAGGTAGACATTTCGGTAAGGTCCCATACGCTGTGGATTTCACAGACGCTTCGGAATTAGCTTCAAGTAAAAGAATATACTAGGAGGACTCTTGTGGAAGACAGAGTTTTGGTTTATTCATAACTGAACAAACAAATTACCCTGCACAAGCGCGTTCACAACGCAAGGCACCACAACCTACTTACTAATATTTTGGGTTTACAGCGAAGCTGTTGTATCACCCAGGTGCACCAGATGTCTATAGAGTCATAAAACCATAACATCATAAAAAATATGCTATGAAACACGACAAAGGAGAACGCGGCGTCAGATCTTAAAGAGGGCGTCTTGGAAGTGTGGGGGAAAAATGTACCGTTGCTCTGTTATTTAAAACAACCGCACCCGAACCCACACACACACACACACACAAACACTTCCAAAAACGGACTAAAAGTACAAGTATAGGACTTTCATCAACAATGTTAACGTAACACTTATCCATTCAAAGAAAGATGTAGAAATCTTAAGGGAACACAGATGAGCTCTTTTAGTATAAAATGCCGATTTTTTAATTTTTGGTGCAAAACATGCAACAGACTTTTTTTCGTTTCGTTTTATAGTCGTTTTACCCTCCTCGTATTTAGGACTGACCCCCCTAAAACTTACAAGAGGATGTCTAGGGGTGAGAAGCCTACAGGAGAGCCAACGGCACGAAACCATAGAATAGAGAACCTGGAACGAGTGGTCTGTCCTAGCAAGGCATGAGCGTGAGGAAGTGGATATCATGAAATGCAAGCAAAATGAATAATAGGGAAGGTGATGATGAAGCAGCTGGTGGAATGAGTGCCGGTAGAAACCGGAGGACTCGGAGAAAACCCGCCCAGATGCTGCTTCGCTCACCGCAAATCCCACATGCTGGCGCTTGGGATAGAATCCTGGCCGCGAGGCGAGCGTTCTAACCACTCGGCCACGGCGGGGCCCCTCACAAGACTTCCAAGTATATATTAGCAACGTTTAATTCTCCTTGGAGAATGTAGTACACGTTTTGAATGCCATTTTAAGGCTTTAGGCTGCTTAAATAACTTCCCATTTAAAACTAAAAATCTATTTTTCTGAAGTTCAAGTTTTTCGTTATTTCCTCATATTCAAAATCTTGCTTCTCCTACAAAATTGGTGCTACAAATCTGAAAATATTTCCCAATTTACTTCAAAATCTCTGCAATATATAATGCATTGGGATTTTCATATTGATCAAAGTTTAATTTTTAAAAAATAATTGACATAAGCCTACTCTGCTTTTTCTAACTTTTTTCATTTTTTGGAACAAAATACATTTTTATCAAATATTGTTAAAAGTTCAATTAAACATTTTGCTACAAAGGTACCTATGAAGGAAATTAGTTTTAAAGAATGGCATTTTAGGTACAATATCTGTCGGAGATGATTTTGAATTTTGCTAATAAAATTAATATTAATTAATAGATCCAGAATGATGTTACATGTTGTAACTGAAACCTGGTATAGATAATTCTTTTGTTGCTATACTACCTAGAAGCCAATTCTAGTTTCTAGGTAGCCCAAAATCTCAAATACAGAAATCATTCTAAAATGTAGATACTTTAACCACAAATAAAACGCTTTGAAACGTTTCCATAGTAGCTTGAAATATAATGCACTTAACTTGATTGAGGATAAATTATGCGGAGACCTACACATCTGAGGGTCCAAAAAGGTCATTTTAAATTTACTTTTGTATTAAAGACTGACACGTACTCTTCAAACATGTGCAACGGTTATATTTATATGATGGCAATAATATCAATAATAATAATATCAATAATAATATCAATAATAATAATATCAATAATAATAATGTCAATAATAATAATGTCAATAATAATAATGTCAATAATAATAATAATAATAATAATAATAATCCTACTTTTTTATTTATGCTTAAAATACACTGGTCAGTTTTAAAGCTCTTCATTACATTGGTGACTTTAACGTCTATTTTCCGTAAAATTGGTCCTGCATAACTTAGAAATTGTTGGATATCTATGCAAATTAAACTTTGGGTGCATACACACTTCACAGAGAAAAAATAATATGCTAGCATCAGTGCTTCCAAGGTCATAATTTAATTCCTACTTTTTCTAGGACGTATGTAGCATGTACTTAGGGCAGCCCGAGTTCAATTCCATGCGACCGCATGCGAGATATTTTGTTGAAAAGGTGGCGCAGGGCGGGTTTTCTCCGGGATCTGCGGTCTACCCCTCCATTGTATTCCACCGGTACTCCATCTTCATTACATGTAACAACAGTGACGTTGCTGCAGTGCCCATTATAGTAATATCGGGCGTTAAACACAATAAAAATCTCTGAAAATACCCTTCGTAGTACACAATGTACAATGGCCTGTTTTCTTCAATAACAATTATGCGTTCTTCCTTATTTGATTTGGTTACAATTATTAAAGGTATACCGAGTGGAAGAGATGTCACTAAATTAATTTACACCAGTGACACATCTCGGTATTTAGAACACATTTTGTATCTTACGTTTTTGTCTCTGACAATTTCCTACGGAGATAATTTAGTTTTTTTCAAAAACAAGGGACAGAAAAGCTAGCAATGCTGCAAGTTTTGCGGGTGTCACTTGCACTAGGTCAGTATATAAACACGCTTCACTAGGACGTTGAAGGCATTCCTTCCGTTTTTAGTGTGCGAATATTGGCCCTTCAGAATGCCAGTTTCACTCGTTATCCCCCAACCTGCGCCGTGTTTGCAAGCGAGCAACGTGTTTACATCCAGAAGCCGGTTCAGATCCCAGGCCAGCCTCAACACATCAGTTACTTCATGTCTCTAAAAGCTACTCGGAATGTTCCTTTAATTCATTTAAGTGATTAATTATTTCGAAACCCTGTGTGACCTCCCATAATTCTTATCGAAACTAATGTCAGAAATACGTTACTCTACGCATCTTACAAGTAACAAACCATTATCTTTGTGCATTTTTGTGGAACTATGCATCAAATTTAGACCAAAAACCATTTAGTTTTTCGAAATCGGCTGATCAAAGAACAAAATGCCATTAGACTTTTTTGTTTGTAATGTTTCTATGAAGCACATATTAGACGGAATATAGTTCCCTTGCACCCCGTATGACTTTTAGGTATGTCATAAATTAATATTTCTATGCTGAAACCCATTCGCATTTTTAAAGTTGAAATTCAATTAACAACAACTGTGAAATAATTTAAAGAGTAGAGCAGGTTTGGTAGGGCGTATCTTTCTAAATTGTTTCGAGTGGTTGGAATTTTTAATTAATTCCTGCGTTTGTAATTTGCCATTTCTCCACTCTACACGCCGTAAAGGACGAATAAGATGCTAGTTCCTTTCCCTATTACGTCAAGTCACGTATGTAGTAGCGTTTCCTTTTCTGCTCGCCTTTTTCTGCACTCGTAACTTTCATTATTTCTTAAGGAGAAACTCTTTCTTTTTAATTCCTGCTATAAGGAAGAATAGGCTAATATAAGAAGGAGGAATAATGAATAAATCAGAAATAGAATTGTTCCCGTGTAAGCTGAAGGGAGAAGGAAAAGTAAAGGCAGCAGAGAGGAAGTTACAAATACAGCATCAGGAGCGGTGCGGGTTCACGCTTTTTACTGGCTTTAACTAGAGTATTTACATTTTCCATCCCAGCACGCATTTCTCTACATTCACACAAACAATGGTCACACACATGGTATCTGCTTCCTTTTATGCGCTCATAAAGCCACACAGGTATAAAGCTTTCAAATAAGCAACTCTTTTGCGCTGAAATATTAATTTTGAAACATCAGATTTTTCGAATGAAGGCTGTACTCTATTATAAACAGGATAATTGGCTGTTTGATACGTTCTGAAGGAGTTTCACACTGCAGCCACCAGAGGGCTATTGTGCATCAGACTCCACGAGGATAGGATGATATGAGAGTATTCGACGAGCGACTAAAACCTGACCAGCGGGATGGGATCCTATCATATTCAAAGCTGTTCCTCATCTCGACGAGAGAAGCATTAGAAAGCCACGCCCTGGGTCTGACTGAACACCCGAAGTCCCGTAGACGTCTCCAACGACACCCTGCCGCTGAGAGCTGTATTTCAAAAGCGTATTCACCGCTATGGAAGAACATCACCACTGCAGTTTTGCCGACAATTACAACCCTTAAAGACACCGTTTGGAATGAAATGGAAATAAATGAAAGGACAGGAAGTTCGTGGAATGAGAAAACCTCTGAAGCATTCGACAGACCTGTGAAATTCCCGAAAAAAAAAACAACAAAAAAGTATGGGTCAGAGAGTTCGGCCGCGAAAATCAATCACTCGACCTCCCGAATACCAGTCCCAGACGAAACGCCTGAATCCCTTGGTTCGGTGTAACAATCCGAACTAAGGCGTGGTGAAAACACTTCATATGTTCTTTATTGACTCGAAAAGTAGTTTGCATAAAGTCTTTAATTCACTACTACAAAGCAATTCACTCGACGCTTTGACAGTTGATGACGTCTCAATCCACGACTCGCAGGCTACTGTGCGCTAACGCTTCATTCGAAATATCACGACATTCACACACCACTCACTACTCTTCCTTCTTTTATAACTAAAACTGACATCACAGAACTTTCTCGAAAATTGTGGAAGCCGAAGCTTCTGGCGGTAGGCAACTGTATCGCGTTCCTAGGATTCCTGTTATCGGCGCGCCGCACTTCCTGTGTTTCGCATTCCAAGATCTCCAACTGCGCCGACTCACATACCGAAGTGAACGTGAGAGCGGCCGCACACGAACGGCACTCACAATATCCATTAAAGGGGCCAATGTTTTTCAAATCTAACCTCAGTACCTTAAAATGTAAATTCCAGGCAAAACTTCGGGTAAACTTTCATCTGTTGGACCACGGCCTACAAGCCCGGCATCCACATTTTATGGTGTGAACGACGCCGTGAAAGCCTTAATAGTTTTACTAACCTATATAGTTTTAAAGCTAGGAACTAAAATGTTTTTACACATATACTACACCTGTTGGAGTTTTAACCTTCGAGTTTTAATCATCTTTAATTTTTAATATTTTTGTGATGAAAACACGTGTTTCCAAAACATATCTCATCCAAAAAATTTAAGGCAATGAAGCCGAAAATGTTACTGGATGTTCTAGAAACTGTAATTGATAAAACTAAGTATCACATTTTTTATATTTGCTGCCTCTGGAGAATATTTTTTTTTTATTATTTGTCATATGTCATATGTTGTAAGTATTATTTTGCGAACCATGCAGTATAACAAAATTCCAAAACACAGTTTTATTAATACTTTATTGAATATATAGTGGAATTTTCAGCCTCTTTAAAACAAAATTACAGGAGGACAGGGCTATCACTTGCAGTATAATGTTAAAAAAGGAAAGGAAAAATGTGAAATTGCAGAAAGCCTAAGTTTAAGGTATACAAGTGAACAGTTAAAGGGACAGGGTTTAGAAATGGAGTAGTGTAAAATTTTAAAAGCTTTTAGGTCCCGAAACTTCGAAAATGTGTAAAGTAAGCCTAATAAATATTTTTCAAGAAAACAATAATTTGATTTTTAACCGAAACTGACAAATTGACCCCATTTCCCCCCCTTGATGCATCCGAATGCTACACCTTAAATTGGCATGAAAACAATAAAGAAGCGGCAATTGAAAAATGAATGCACAAAGTATGACTAATATTCATATGATCTTCTCTAACCCCTGTCGCTTATTAGTGTGTATAAAAGTAATTCTTAAGGATGTTGATTTTGTATCTACTTCATTTTATTTGAGTTAAACCTTTCCATATGCAGCGATTTTCCTCATAAATACAAAGATAAAAGCGAAAGTTAAATGTTTGAGAACTGGATGCTATATACCGAGGTTAGAAACCATAGTATTGCCATGAAATCGCAACAAAGGGTTGAAAATTGAAAAGAACCAGTCATAAGAGATACTTCGGAAATGAAACATAAAATATTATTTGAAATAAATTGCACACACACGTTTTTGTATAGTATGTGTTCGTCTATCACTTAGCGTTTACCAGTTATACAAGATTGCTTCTTAGTTAAAAGAATTTGACAGGTAGTACCCAGAAAACTCTAGCTATAAACTGTAGGTATTTGTCATGAAAGTTATGTACCTATGTGGTATTTCAACAGTATAATGACTCACCTATATTGTGTACCTATTAGAGCTGAGGAGCATTTTGATCCGCAACACTTTTTTTGGACTAGAGAAATATTTAATTGTTTCGCAATGACAGGTCAAACTCGGAATCCATTTTTCAGTGGTTTGTAGTAGTAATAATTAATCAAATAAGAGCTCTGAAAGCAATGCACAATACTTTGCGAATCTATAGGGCTATTATAAACAGATTTAATGAAACTTTTAAAATTAATACTGCTTAGTTAAAAAAAAAAAAATACATTTTCTAATGTATCCAAAAGTGAAGGGAGTATTTCTGAATATGATAATAATTTGAGCATGACTTCTGAAAGTGCTGGTTCTGATGATGACTTTCACACGCAGCATCCATGTGTCCGAAGTGCAACTATTAAGAAACGGTTGTCTTACTCAAATTATGTACCTTAATATGTTTTCATATACATAGAGCAAAATTATTGTATTAATACACGTTAATACTCGTAATACACTCCTGGGATAAATAAATAAATCATATAGTAAAAATGAAAGCATCAGCAACAAAATAAAAAGAAAATATTATGTTCTACATTCACATGTCTTTCCCAAAATATCCGTAACAAATGATTATTATTAAAAAAATTATTCTTTTATCTACTCCATGATAATCAACTTTAACATTAGCAGAAATTGCCCTGATTACTTGGTCCCATCTAAGTAGAAGGGAAAAACTCTAATGTGTTCCATTCATATGTCCTCTATCTGTTCGCAACACAAACGTTTTATGCAAAACATTGATCTGTTTTCTACTTCATCAAATCAAGATAGGCCTAAGCAGAATTAGTCTTATTACCAGTTTTCTTGTAAGTAGAAAGGAAATAAGAAAACATACGGGCTAAAGCGATAGAGTCGTCCTTTAAAAGCCGTTTGCTTTGTGAAACAATTGAAATTCCAATCTCTTTGCTTGCCATGAATGAACATCGAGAAAGGAGAAGAAAGATGTCTTCCCGTTTGAGAAAAGCTTAGTGGCTAAAATTTAAACCAATAATCCGGAATATTGCGAAAACGGTTAACTATACAAAAAAGCTGTATAAGACATAAATAGTGTGTTTTAATGAGATCTATATTTTTGAGTAATAAGTGTTTGTCTATCTCTTACAGTTTGCCAGTTATAAAAAAGTCATTCAGAATGAAGAGGTCTTCAAGAGGCTATTTCCAGAAAATTCAAGATAATATATATTTCGTTTGTTATAAAATACTTTATACACAGCTATTTAAATCAAAGTCTTTAAAGCCATTTTTGATAATATAAAAATTTTCGAAAAATGTTCTATGTAAATGGTGGTTGGGGGTGGAGGGATTTTCTTGTCGCATCCTTGGAAGATACCAACCTTAAATGCCAAACACATGCACACACGGATCTTGTTCTAAAAATTCTTTTTTTATTTACGGGGACCCAAAATATGTATTTTTAGTGAATTTTCTCTATCGAATTTTTGGGTGCATTACAATATCTTCTCTATACACTATGTACACAGACGTGTAGCGAAAGTAATAAATAATAATGAATATATTGGAAAATAAACACGAATAATACTAATAATTATTTTGTTTTCTTGGTGCTAAATGACACCTATTTGTATACTTTGCACATGAATATGTTGGTTAGACCGCTCGCCTCCCACTTAGGTGGCCAGGGTTCAATCCCAGGGGACCGAACGTAGTATTTGCGGCGGACGAAGTAGCATCTGGGAGAGTTTTATCCGGGTTGTCCGGTCCATAATTATTATCTTTCCTGTCATTTATCACTCACTTCCTCATTTTCATACCAGGCATAGAGTCGATCACCCATCCTGGCTTCTCTGTGATCCAGAGCCTCTGCTCCTCACCAGGCACTGGCTTGTAGGTCCTATATACCAGAAGAGTTACAGACGGAAAGAAAGAAAATGGATCTGTATGTTTTGTATCAATAACAGTAGATTTTTATGACCGCAGGCGATGACACTGGTGATACAAGAGATGAAGATGGAGAAATGGTGGAATGCGATGGCGGGGGAAACCGGAGAACCCTGAGAAAACTTCCCTGCGCCGCTTTGTCCACCACAAATCTCACAGGCGGTCACTTGGGATCGAACCCGGCCGTCTAGTTGAGAGGCGAATGGTCTAACCACTCGGCCACGGCGAGGCCAATAACAGTAGATCGGCTCTTATACAGTG
Source organism: Hymenopus coronatus (assembly GCA_030762935.1). Classification (NCBI taxonomy): domain Eukaryota; kingdom Metazoa; phylum Arthropoda; class Insecta; order Mantodea; family Hymenopodidae; genus Hymenopus; species Hymenopus coronatus. Next base: position 534,374,307 of record CM060900.1, on the reverse strand, counting down.
AGCAGTGTAGTAGGATTAAACCAGAAATGCACATTACTCTCTTAATTGCTAATTGATTTAAAATATCCATTACAAGCCAACTGCAGTATTTTGCACTTCTATTAGTGTTTCCAAGTTCCGTGAATTTTGGTGTATTACATGTGAAATTGTATGGCTGCTTTAAAGCAGCGTGTCTAAACCGCTGGGTGGTCTCCAGAGACCTGTACAGGAAGACGCTTAAGTACCTCCCAAGTACGTCCTTAGTAATGACCCCACACAACTAGTCTCAGCGAATCTCCGAGGGAAATGTCACTCATAACCGTCAAAAATGGAAAAAGAACTGGTCAGTTTATTACTGATGACTGAAAGGGGTATTAAAAGTAACACTTTAACCTGTGGGAAGGGTACACGTATGCTGAACTCGTTTCGCGCGTGGCAAAACAGTCAACAGTGATGCAATATTTTACTTAGAGTCGGATGATGAGTCTTCAAGATCTACAGGAATCAAGAGAGTACACAGAGAACACGCAAATGTTATCGGCAATAGTGGTTCCTTCTCCCACTCTTTCACGCGTCTTTAACCCTTGCTTGCTTCAAACTAAGAAAGTACTGCCTTCTTCCACTTGTTAAACCCGTAACAGTCTGGAAAGACGCACATACCACCAGCTAAAACACCGCTGAACAGACAATATCTAGTTAATGGTTAGTCTAAACTCGGTTACTTGACAGCACAGGAGTGGTTATTGTCAGCGGAGTAAGTGCCTAGTATTTTACGTGTGTAGACATTTCTTTGTGCGTTAAAAGGGTTGCAAAACTCAACGGGGCTATTTCAAGTTAATACCCACCAGTAGAGCTGACCTAACCGACCTTGGCTCACAGTCTAAGCTACCCTCATACACTCCTGTTGAATTAAGATTTCTCTTTCTCCACAGCAACACAACTTATGAGAATAGCAGTATTTCAGCTGATCTCTACTACATTACGTGGGGGTTGCAAAACGCTTTTACTACCACAATATTACAGTAATAAATTACAAAGATTGTATAAGAGCAATATTGCAACAACAAACACTATTCCTTAAATTTACGTACATACCTACAACATTAATCAGGTAATTAACAACAGTGTTACAAATGATTACGTAATACAAAGTATAGCGTAACGTTTTATACTGATCTATGCAAGAAGTATATTTAAAATAACGGACAGTATTATAAAAGAAGTTGGGTTTATTCGGAGCATTGGAAATTTCTGATATTTTGTGTTTCATTCTAAATATGCCGTATATGGTACATTCTGTAAGGAATTGGTTTACTACTAGGGGTTTGTATAGGTGCTGCACTCTAGTGGCTCTTCTTTGGATATTAGATAGGAGTGCATTAGTTTGGTGTGTCCAATTTTTCATCTTGTTATTAAAACTTGATTTTTTTCTCTGTAGCTTATATATGGCTGGCATGCATTTATGGCTTTCATTGTAGTGTGTGGTCCAAAAGTTTTCAAAGTTATTTACGAATGGAAGTAAATGTCTGTGAGGAGTATTGATGTTTTGTATGCAAGTAGCCAGATGTGCCCCTAATGACTGTCATGGCATCATTTCCGCGGCCAGCTAGCATTAATTCACTTGTAGGCCGGGGGTCCAGCAGCAGCAGCAGTAGTAGTAGTAGTAGTAGTAGTAGTAGTAGTAGTAGTAACAGTAGTAGTAGTAGTAGTAGTAGTAGTAGATAAGAAATGAAATGGAATTTTATTTATGGACGCTCCGTAACTGATGTGGTAATCAGCGTTCCATTCCACACTAGACGTGAAAGGCAGATTAATTTTACTCAGAGGCATGTTTATCAGGCTTGAGGCTCTTTCACGTGCCGTAAATCCACGACACGGGACCAACGGCTTTATCTGCCTACTGAAGGAAGCCATGCTAAGGATTTTCACACCCGAAAATAGCCACGTACACAGCCGGGTTTTATCCCGCGGCCTTGGGAATATGAGGTAACTACTGCACCACTAAGGGTGACTGGTATATGAGACAGCTCCAAGCAAGAGAACGCTAGATGTTCCGCTAAAGCATGGCTAATGTAGATCAAAGTCATGTTTTACTCCTGGCCATGCAAAGAGAACAACATTTTAATTGTTTTACATAGCAAGTAATAAGAACAGTACTATTTATCTGGAACAGCGTGATGCAGATGAAAAAGTAAGCTCTTAGGAATCTTTTGTTTGCAGAACATGTAGAAAAAGTCATGCGAATAGAACATATCAGATTTCCACAGGAGACATTTCCGCTATTGCTAGAGTAGGACGTAACCTGGGCGGCAACATGTTGCCCATTGGGAATAGTGTTAACTCGGCTTTCTATTTTCTTTAATTTTATTCATTAGACCACTCTCATGTATACTATCTTTGATACTTGCAGGCTCTGGGGAGAATAGAGAGTAACCTGAATTAGAGAAAACTTCCTACCCCCAGGGACTCCTCGCACAGTAGTCAGGTGCTCTACCGATTGAGCTGCTGGGCCAGGCTCAAAAAGCTGTGTCGATACTGTTTTTGAAAGTTCTATGGAAAGAAAGAAGTATTTAAGGTGAGTCGAAATGGGATTTTCATAAGCTTATTCATCTTCTTGTTTAACTGCATATGCATATTTGGAATCTTCCACTCATTTTGGTATAGAGGTACGCTAATTGTAGATGGTTTAAAAATATTGTTGAAGATAATCCTGCATAGTAGTGTTTAGAACATTTTGGTGCACTCACTTGGTAAAACATCAGTTACTTTGTAAATATTAGTGTTACAGAAGAAGCTTTTTTTATTTTGATCGGAAAGTTTTACTTTAGCTATTCGCAGTATTGGCATGTGAGAACTTCGAAGTACTGCGAAGTTGTGTTTGGAAAGTTAGGTTACTTTTTCTTTTAATGTTATGTTTGAAAGCAATTTCTGAAGAAGTAAACTAATATACACTAGGGGCTGAAACTTTTACCATACTTTTGCACCTAAGTAGATTGTAACGAAAACCATTTTATGTATATACAGGTGTTAATGAACTATACCGAAGTATTTTCACAGAATATGTAAACTACTTAAATAAGTAATTTGAGATAGGAGACTTATGGCCTGTTTATTGAAATTTCGAAGTAACGGCTATAAGTTTCTGAAGTACCAGTACGCCACGTATCGTGGCACTTCGTCTGGAATGGAAAAAATTATGATAAACATTTACTCTATGACAGGAATCAAGCTCATGATCTTTGGAATAGCAGCTTCCCGCGTTACGCATTAAGCCACCAGACCAGTTGATAAAAACGCCTGCAGAGTAGGCTACATAACTCAAGAACGTAGTTAATAAATGCTCAGTGTCGTAGTGTCAAGTGGTTAGTTCGAGATTTTACAGATTTTTGCGATATTAAATCCTGAGAACGCTAGTAACGAGCTGCTAAAAATCAACATTTCTATATTCGGGCAGCAGTTTTAAAGACATTTCTTCAACCTGCTTTGCTTTAACACCGACTTATCAGCACCTGATACCCTCACGTTTAACGCTATGTAACTGCGTTATGTTTATCCGGAGACCATGCATCGCCGATCTCAAATTACTTATATCAGTCACGTGCACAATCTCGCAAATTATTTCGGTGCAGTTGATTAACATCCTGTAGATTAGTATTTTCAATATACTTTTAAGAGCTTTATTTTTTAAAAAAAAGGAAAACGTACTTTTTCTTCTAATGAATGGAAGCATTGAGTCAACAGTAAAGGTATTGCTGAGTATACCTTGTAAAACTTAGCTCATTATGTTAAATAGGGGCGAAACATTAGCAAGATAGGGCATTTCAACTACTCCTAACACTTACACGAGCGTGGTAAATGCTAATAGCAGAAACATGACTTTGAAATGTAATAACATGTACTCTAAGTGTTTATTCAGGATTTTTCTCCCGGCTGGCTGATGTTTTTATGCGGCTGTGAGGTGTTAATGCCGACACTACATTTCTCAAGCTCTCTTCAAGACTTGCGCATTTCGAGTGGATAAATGGGTTTGTTAAAGCAACAGAAGTTTTCTACTTGGCTTGCTTCGCTTAACAGACCTCTTTTTTGCTACCATCATCTGCTAACGACTTCCCTGTGTGTCTTTAAATTCACACCCCGGCTTGTGTTGCCGTACAATATTAAAAGTAGCTCTGAAAGCCATTGAGATACGAGTGCCTTCTCCAAAAACACTATCAACAAATCAAATCAAATTTCTCTTTTCCATACTCCAAGAAACAATTGAAATTTAAGCTTCTTTTATAAAAGTCTTATGATAAAGTCTAGTTTAAATACTAACAGCTCTAACTGAAGCTCGTCTATTCCACAAATTTAATAATTAAAGGGACATTGGGAGTGACATTTTTAGTAATGTTTCAAAAAATCGAAACTTACTTTTTATATAAAATAGTTGTCAGAGCCTTTGTGCGTCTATAGAGAATGAACATTTAACTGGTGAGCGGCGCCGTGGCCGAGTGGTTAGACGGCACGTGTTCGATCCAAAGTGTGGGATTTGTGCTGGATGAAGCGGCGTCTGGACGGGTTTTCTCCGAGTTCTCCGGTTTCCCCCGGCATTCATTCCACCAACTACTCCATCATAACATTTCATATCATCCACTTCCTCACTTCCACCATGTTTGTGGGAAAACTATTAGATGAAGGAAAAAACAAACAAACAAACAAACAACAACTAACGCACCGAAGTGAATGCACTAAATTGGCTAGCAATTCTTCCTTTTTTTTATAGCTAAAGTGACGTCACAGAAGTTTCTGGAGCCTTGTGGAAGCCAAAGCATCTAAGAGGTTCTGGTCTCACATTCCAAGGCTTCCAGTTACCGGCGCGTCACTTTTGTGATTACATTCCAGTCCCACCGCCGCACACTAAGGCGAACGCTAGATCGGACGAATACGGTATTGTCACAATACATATTAGGATACCATGTACCCTGTACCTGTACCCTGACACCCCGTATTTTAAGGAATACTTGTTTTATAAGAGATCAAATAATTGCGGTTCCTAAAGTTAATTTAATCAGAGCAATACTTCTTGTAAGGTAAGTATTTTACGTACATGAATAAGAGTAACGAAAATGTCATGTAACTGATAGATTATTCTATTGAAATCAATAAATAAACACTCAGAATCATATCCTTAAAAACCTTTGTTTAACTTTTTCACAAATAAAATGTCAATAATAACAACTGTTTGTTATTAGAACCCAGATGGATAATTCTTCAATGAAACATAACATGCATTGTAATAAAACCAAATGATTACTGATATGCTTTGATTTTAACTTTGTGTGGAATTGAAAAATTGGCTCAACTTGTTTGAGTGGATAATAACGCCCCTCCTCACACACACACACACACATACACACACAGACATACGCATATACAAACACAAAATGTTTTTGCTTCATTGTGGGTCATGTATGATTTATGTTAGTTATTTGAGCAGTTATTCAACCATAACAGCCAAAAAAGTGATGTTTTATTTGAATATGCTACAACGATTAGTCCGCCAAAAATGTATGTTCTAAAAAAGTAATCTTCACTTTATCAACAGAAAATATTTATGTATAATGCAGCCCAGAGCAGTTAAACGAGATACATTTTTTCAGTGTACTGAAGTACCTAAATACTGTACGCCCTGCTGTCGTAATCGTGGCACGTGTGTGAACGGCTTGCCTCGTAAGTCATAGTTGGTTGTTGCCATCCATTGTTGCGCCTGCACTAGTAGACACGTGTGCCGTCTGCGCGTTCTTTTGACATCGAAGCTGCGATTTTTACACCTGAGTGAGTTTGTGCATCCTGTGGTGGTTTGCACGTGCGACTACTTCTGAAGGTTCCTTGCCATGTGATCGACAGGTATAAAAAGTGGAACAAAGTCTGCAGTCAGTTCAGTTTCAACTGGAAATGCGTAGCGAGCAATAGTTGAGTCAATTTCGACGGGAGTGCATGGCGAGCAATAGTTGGGCCAGTCTCAACTGGAAGTGCAAAACGAGCAGTAGTTGAACCCGTTTTGATGGGAATTTCGTTGCGTATAGCAGTATCCGCTGCCGTAGAGAGCGTCGAAAAGAAATTGTACAGCCGAATTGTTCAAGAAGCATCGAACAAAGACTATTACTTGTGAGCTGATTCTGATTGTGATCACTTTGTGGAAGAGTTTGTTTGAAAAACAGAACGAGTTTTTATTGCCATATGCTAACCGAATATCTCTGGTGATTGCAAAATAAAGGTTACCTCTATAAGGCTTCCATTTCTGGGCCTAGTTGTAGGCCTTGGTATTTAGGATGCTAAGGGATAGCTCGGTTCATCCTATCGAGCATGGCCTACAAGCCATGACAAAAATACTTTTTCTGAGACCGAGCGTAATTATTGAGTAGTTTACGAGCTCATTTCAGATCGCAAACTTAACTTTTACGGAGTGCACGCGCAAATAAATGCAGCAAGCGTAAAGTAATTTAGTTCCAACTTTGCGCTCGCCAAAATATTGGTGTATACATCACTGATCAACAGACACCACTTCATATTGTGCCTCAAACTTTTCGGGATTTAACAATTAGAAAATTTGATTCTGCTCCTTTCGTAGCTCTAAGAATATCATAATTCCCAAAATCTGCCATTTTCTCATAAAACATCACAGAACAATAATAATATTGGTATGTCACGACCTACTATAGCCGTACCGTCATCACGCCCAGCAACCACAGAGCGAAACTACGGAGTACATCCACTGAACGCACGCACCCTATCCTAACGCTAAAATAAATAACGAACCTGACCTCAAATTTATTTCATCCTTCGTTGCTTTTCTTTTAATATCAGAAAATTCTCGTAGAAAAAACATTGTATGATCCGCCAGCATAATTTTTTTTTTTTTTTTTGATTCTCGCGTGGTTCTAAATACTCAACTGCGTCTTGTTTCATAATATTCCCGCTTGAATAAAAGACCACAATTTTACGCTCTTACATCATTAATAATTATTGCCGGATAGATACCGGCAATTACATATTTTATTTCGCATATTTATAATAAATCTCGTGAACCATAAGAACGTCTCTGAATTTGGTTCCAAAGAGCGTTTAAAATGGTGCAAGCTGCGAGAGAATTCACAGCATTCCTATAGAAGACACTGTTAACTCAGTTCTGAAACACACAGTACCAGCGACACTTGCAGAGTGGAGATGGTGCAAGCTGTGAGTGAGTTCACAGCATTGCTATAGAAGAAACTGTTAACTCAGTTCTGAAACACACAGTACCAGCGACACTTGCACAGTAGAGATGGTGCAAGCTGTGAGTGAGTTCACAGCATTGCTATAGAAGAAACTGTTAACTCAGTTCTGAAACACACAGTACCAGCGACACTTGCAGAGTGGAGATGCTTTGCAACTCAGTCAATAATCCCATCTCCACGCAATCATGGTACACCAAGCACAGATGTTTATCCCCTATTCCACTGATGAAACGTGTTTTGGGCAAAATGTTGCTAGGGAAATTCAGCAAAATCCAACCCTCTGAATACCAGACGTGCTTCATTTGAGATATGGACATAGACGTTTACATCTCCTACTCCTGTTTTCACCAAAAGAAAAAAAACCTAGTACTTTTCGTGAACAAAACGTTAAAGATTTTTAGCTATACATCGAATCCCCTTTTTACTTTCTCTGCACGTACTATGTACATAGTGCATAGAGAAGGTATGTATTCCACATAAAAATTTGATACCGAAATTTCACCGGAAATATGTTTTGATGTCTTCCGAGTTAAAAAAAAAAAAAAAAAAAAAAACATTTGAAGAAACATCCATGTCTGTGTGTGTGTGTGTGTGTGTGTCTCTATGGAAAGAGCTCGAAAAGACCATTAATTACCACACTTGGTATTTAATTTTATCATCTTACAAGGTTGGGACGCAAAGATTTTCAAGAAAATCCACCCACCCCAAAGTACCCTTCAGATGGAAAAAATTTGAAAATTTTGTTTCCCCCAAAATTGATTCTAACGATTTTGATTAAAATACCTTACATTACACATATTTATATCACAAATAAAATGTATATCTTAAATTTTCCGCTAGTAACTTCTAAAGACCTGTTTGTCTGGACACATTTTGCTGAATTTTGCCTAACAAGTAAACCGTAAGAAATAGAAAAACTTACCACACAAAAAATGTAGATCTCGTTAAAACACACAATTTTTGTTACGTGCATAAGTTGTAGATTTGACCGTTTTCAAGATATTCCTTGTTATTGATTTCAATTTTAAAATACCTAATACTTTTCTCAGACAGGAAATGTCCGTTTTTCTTTTGTTCTACTTCTGGCCAAGCGTATTTCAATAACAATTGCATAACGATAGTTTTTTAAACATTTGACTATCGCTTTAGCATAGCGCATTCATTTTGCTCCCTCCTATTTATAAAGAATTAAGTAATAAGAGCATTCTGGTAATGTTTATCTCGATTAGCACGGTGTAGCAAGTTTGTTTGTAGAATAGTTATTAAGTGCAACACATCAAACTTTTTAAATATAAGATAATTGTGTTTCATGCTCTGCACTGAAGATGTACTTTTTTCGGCTACTACTTGTACTCGTGCAGTGAAATGTTCAGGTCATGACTCCTCAGCAGTGCTGACAAGTGTAAGGTACTTCAAGGACTGTCGCTGCAGCCAGTTCACTCTCGTATGTCCGTCACTCCGCACCCACAAGTCTGATGTACTTCACCAGGAGTAGGAGGGCAGTTCTACGATGAATGTGCGTCAAGCCGGCATGTGTCCAGGAAAGCCCTTGTCTTAAGTAACTTGGCCTAGCTGAACATTTCTAAATTGCCACCATTAAGTTAGCTGTATCATCTCCCAACCCCCTTAGTTTAAGATTATCCCGTTCCTTGGAGGTCATCATCCGCAAGCCAAGAGCCAACCTCCAGGGAATACTGGCTGGGGTGAGAAGGCAAGTAACCTACAATATACAACTTCATCCATATTTCTGCTGCTGGAAAACGATGAGCCTCTGAGATCTACGGAATCTCATTTATCTTTCTCAGTGGACACTGCACCTGACTTTGTTGGTTGACAATTTAGAGTATACAATATCGTTTCTCTTTATCAGTAAACACCGCAGCTGTCTTCATTTACATAGCCCCCTTTAACATCTAAGGTCATATCGGGGCTTTGCATTAGAAACAACTCGTCTGTAGGATCTTTATGTAGGGTTTAAATCTTTTTATTTTCAAGCACACATACACATTCACTCTCGCTTACATACTTCCCGACTCCGTGGGGGATAGGAGATAACTCCCCACCCCAGCCGGGAATCGAACTTGGGACCTCCGGGTGAGAAGTCAGCTCGCGGACCACTCGACCACGGAAGCAGACTGCACCTGTCTTGGTTGCTCGAAGATTTAGATTTTACAATAAACATTTTTCAGTAGACACTGCACGTGTCTTTGTTGCTAAAAATAGTTAAATTATATAATATCACTTACCTTACACAGTAGATGCTGCCCCGGTCTTTGTTGAAAATTTAGATTCTACAATATCGTTTATCTTTCTCAGTAGACACTGCAGCTAGCTTTGTCGGTCGAAAATTTAGTTTACATAATACCATTTATCTTCTAAAATTGGCCCATATTGGAACAGACTTATTTAGGTTTGCAATAATGAAATCCCGCCCCCCTCTATTGACAGGATTATCTCTCTTTACTTTCCCTAGTACGTATGTACAGTGTACATAATAGAGAAAGCATTGTATTCCAGCCAAAAGTTGAATGGTGATATTTCACCGAAAATACATGTTTTAGAACTCCCTGAGTAAAAAAAAAATAAAAAAAAAAAAAAAAGGTTGAGAAAAAGTTCCATGTGTGTATGCGTATCTTTGGACAGTATAACTGTAAACAAGAAGTCAAACTTCGTATTTTAGTTAATTATTAGTCAAAGATACGACAATAAGATTTTCAGGAAAATCCCCCTATATCCAACTGCTCTTTATATGGAACATATTTCGAATTTTTCGATTTTCTCAAAACAAGCTCTAACGATTTTGATTAAAATAACATGTTTTGTAGCAAACGAAATATATCTAGAATTTTCTAGGAATAGTCTATAACGTATTCTTCACTCTGGAAGAATTTTGCACAACTCGTAAATCGTAAGAGATAGACGAAAGCTTACTACGCAAAAATTTAAGGATCGTCATAACACGCAGTTTATGCCATATACATTTTTTGTAATATTAAACATTTCCGGGATATTCATTGTTATTAGTTTCACTTTTAAGCTGCTTAATTTTATTTCAAAATCAGGGGCTATCTTTCGTTTCATCTCTCTATTTTTGTTAATCCTGGCCTTGCAAAGTGAGCCGAATTTTAGCTGTTTCATCTAGTGACAAGATCTTTTAAAAGATTTGAGTATCGCTTTAGTCTGTATTTCCTTAGTATTTAGCTTTATTATTTCCTTAATGCCCTTATACTTAGAAGAAACTAATACAACCATTTCAGCCAATGTTATGTCGGTTACCACGATATAGATAAAGGAATAATCTTTTGTATTGAAAAGTTTCTAGAGCAGGTCGTGTGCATGAAACACATAAGGTATTTTAATATTGGCTTGTTTGTTCCAATAATTTTAACCTTCATTTACATGGCAGTGCTGTAAACTCTAAATATGTAAGTGTCGGAGCTGTTGTCTGTCCACTTTAACGAGACATGCAAGCAACTCTTCACTGCTCCTCCAGAATTGCAAATAATGATGCAATCTGTTTTATGTTTCGTTTGTTTAATTCTTGTAACAGCAGTGGTCATATAGGTGGCCATTTACCTTTGGAACATATTGTGAGTGCCACACGTTCGCAGAAGTTTGTTTAATTCTTGTAACAGCAGTGGTCATATAGGTGGCCTTTTACCTTTGGAACATATTGTGAGTGCCTTGCCACACGTTCGCAGAAGTTTGTTTAATTCTTGTAACAGCAGTGGTCATATAGGTGGCCTTTTACCTTTGGAACATATTGTGAGTGCCTTGCCACACGTTCGCAGAAGTTTTGGTATGAGCGGCAGCGAACGTGACATGTCAACCTCATTCAGATCTATACAAGGAAGAGTTGCAGGCTAAGATAATCAGTCTTGAGTTAATTTAATAGTTTTTTCACACAAGCCGTGTGTAGAACAGAAGTTGGATGGGTAGAGACCGACTTGAAAATTCAATGCCATACCCGGGATTTGAACCATGGATCTTCCGTGCTATAGGTGGTTGCTCTAACCACTGAGCTACCATGGCAATATGCCGGCACGACATTAAGTTCCTCAACAGACCTGCAACTGACAGTTAACACTAATTGACCTAATAGTTGGTTAAACTATGAAGCCCGGGACTTAAAAGTACTTACGACATTGTAAGTCGCTATTAGGCTGTCACTTCAAAATGATTTGAGATCACCTTGTGGTTTACCAGGAAATTTACTGGGACACATTTCGAAAAATATTCCATGTAAAGTGTAGGTTGGGGCGGGTGATTTTCCTGGTATTTAACCTACCTTTCGTGTTTGTGTTAAAGTGTCTACAGACAGAGAGCCACAAAATCGCACACATACACTTTTTCTAAAAGTTATTTTATTCAGGGATCCTCAAAACATGTATTTCCTATGAAATTTAGTAATCCAATTTTTTGATGGAAAATATGCTTTCTGTACCTACTAAGCACATTGTACATACGTGCTAGAAAAGGTAGAGTAGAATAGAGTGGTGTATTTATCGATGTTTAACATTTTACACATTGAGAATCATACATAGCACGGTCAGATAGACCTAAGTACTTACATAATGCACTGTAGTCCATGTTTAATTTTACATTTGTCTCATTGAACTTCAATGTTAATGAATTAATGATATTTGATAACTGAAAAAGTAAAGAAAAACAGAATCAGCAGCAACAAAAATGCTTAGTAAGAATAATAACAAAAATACACACGTACACATTGTTTAGACACCAAAATCAATTCCCACCCCCTTATACTTCTATTTCATCTCCGTCACCTCTTGTAAAAGGTACCAATAGCTTATGCTCAACCACCAGATCCAATCGGCTTCTAACATTCTCGTTGAGTAACAAGGAAATCTCAGCGCTTCCGTTTCTCAACAGTAAACGAGTATACGAATCAAGGTTTCTTTCTCTCTACATCAGGGACAGATTGTTATGCTTTCTTCATTAACAAATGAAGCTCGCAGTTTAAGCCTTGCTGACTCTGTCCTATACACCACTCTGCTTCTAGTCTTGACTGTAACCTTTATGTTACTTTATTACTACATTTTGACAGTGTCTGCTGTCCATCTACAAGGCGAGCCGGAAACTAAGACCATTCCGTTCTACCGAAGTGTCGCAGTTCCACGCATGCGCACTCGTCTCTCTGGTTCATTGTCTGTCCACTGACGCCATTCAAGTTACAGCTTTTAGTGATCGCTCAAAATGATTAAGACAACTTCTATTCCGTAATACGCTTTTTGAACGCAAGGAATCTTAAACTGGTTGAATTTCATCGTCAACTTGCAGATATTTACGGTGCTCATGAAATGGCAGATGGAATGGTCAGAAAATGGGTTACGCAATTCAATGATGGACGATGCAACGTTTATGACAAAGCACTGAGTGGGCCGCCTTCCGTTTTCACTAATGGTTTTGTTGAACTTGTGGTGAACCTCTGTTCTCATTTGAATGCTTTGTGGTATGTTTCCACAAAACATCATGTTCAGCAATGGTTGTCTTCACTGGCGGCAGCTTTCTTTCAAGAGGACATATAAAAGTTGATTTCCCTATGACAAACGCCTGAACAATGGTGGCGATTATGTCGAAAAATAGGCTAAAGGGTACTCTTTCGTGAACAAATAAATGCTGAATAGCAAATATTTTATTTCTATTTTAAACTGGCACTTATTTTCTGGATACGTCTTGTAGATATATCTTCAAGTTCTAGAGAGAGTAAAAGTCTCTCTTACATGCTTCGAAGTGAACAAGACATGCACACACATCAAGTTAAGATAGAGGAATAGAGACAAAACGCCTGCGTTTAAACACGCAACACAAAATCTTTGCTGTGCACTTTGTCTTAAATAGCAACTAGAGACTCGTCTCCCCCCAGGGGGCCCAGGCAATGCTGCGAGATTTAATTAGTGACTTTACCGAGTGCATCTGTTACATTTTGCTAAGCTACTATCGAGATGGAATTCCTCTCAGGTTCCAGGGAAATACCGTCAAGAGGTACACAACCCGTATGCATATTACCGAGACACGCCAGGTTATGTCGTAAATTACATTAATCTGGGAAGTGGACCAGTAGATCCCACTGGGAGGCAGCACCGTCGTGCTAGTTGCCTTCTGCTGTTCTGCTCTTACCGTTGTGGTTAGAGCACCGCGCTGCGACCCTCTACCATTTCTTATTCACGTCTGATAATGGACGAACGCGACATAATAAATGCCTACCTCAGAGATACCACAATTACTGTCTCTTAAGATATTCTTGGTAGCACAAACGTGTTACTTGCTCTAGCACATATTTACAATATATATTGTAGGTAGAGAAGGTAATGTATTCTACCAGAAATTATACATATAGAAATTTCACCGGAAATACATGTTCTTAGAACCCCTATATCCATAAGAAGCATTTTTAGAAAAAGTTTCGTGTTTATGCCTGTGAGCAGTATAACTGAAAAACAAAAAGTCCGTTAAATATATGTACACAGGATCGTGGGTTCGAGTCCCGCCTTGGGCATGGGTGTTTCTGTGTTTGTAATTGTGTCTATGTTTGTACATGTATATGTAAAAGGAAAACGTTAAGAATAATAAAGTCTACTAAGGAAATATAGGAAACTGGAAAACATGGAGAAAAAAAATACCAAAACAGTGTCTCTCAAAGATCCCATACGGAGATTTTTAAGAAAACCACCTGTCCTAGCTACATTTTACAAGCAAAGGTTTTCTTATACTTTTATTTTATTAAAATGGTCTTTAACGATGTTGATTAAAATACCGTATATTGAAATTATTATCATGACAAATAAAATGTATATCTTGAATTTTCTGGGAAGACTACTGAATTATCCTTCATTCTGAATGGCTTTTTCACTTTCTCTATACGTACTATGCGAATAGTATATAGAGAAGGTATTGCATTCTACTCAAAAATTCAACACCGAGATGTCACCGGAAATATATGATTTGAAACCCCCTGAATAAAAAAAAAAACATTTTAAGAAAAATGCCCTTGTGTGTGTCTGTCAGCTCAGAAACGAAAAGGCCGTTAAAACAAAACTTGGTCTTTCAGTACAGTAGCTTGCAAGGATATGACACGAAGATTTTCAAGAAAATCCCCTCACCCCCAATTATTCTAAACATGGAAAGATTTTCGAAAATGTTGGTCATCTCAAAAATGGCTCTAACAATTTTGATTAAAATATTCCAAATTAAAGATATTTACATGACAAATAGGATGTATATCTTGAATTTTCTGGGAACAGCCTCTGAATACATCTTTACTATGGATGAATTTTGAGGAATTTTGCATGACTGGTAAACATTAAGGGATATACAAATCTTTCTTTACCAAAAATGTAGTGCTCGTTATAACACCCAATTTATGTTATATACATTTTTTCGTGGATTTGGCTGAATTTTAGGCACTCCTTATTGGTTTTATTTTTAAAATACTTATACTTTTCTCATATTACAATTTGTCAACTCCTGCCACACAAACTTCAATCACATAGCAACCATTTTTAAAACGTCTGACTATCGGTTTAGCCTACAGCACTTCCTTATTTCCCTACTACTTAGAAGGAAACCAGTAGTACGACCATTTCTGCGTATTCTTTGTCGATTAGCATGAAGTAAATAGAAGAATAATCTTTTTAACAGTTGCAGAGATGCGAGAAAGTTATGTGAATGCAACGCATCACATTTTGTAATTGTGTCAAGGTGATATAGAGGGATTTGCTTCCAGAATACTATTGGTGCATATTAAAGACATGTATGACTCAAAGTTTCAAATTCAAAACTAATAATGCTAGCTTTTTAAATTTAAACCACAGATGTAATATAATGCAAATACGTTATATTGCAAATTTCATCATATTTGCTCTATTGGTTTGGAGGCTATGGTAAAATTAGTTTATGTTTTTTTCACGTCACTAAAAAGTCCCTTGCGACAAAAAAAAAAATATATATTATTTTGTTCTAATATTTTAAACCTATCTTCACAATACATCTAATTTTTTAAATTTGCCTAGGTTTCTCTGTGTCGCCCCACCACTTTTAAAGTTATGAATGTGCTTTTATATCATAAAAATATAATTGTTGTGTCTGCCAACTGAAAAAATATGCTTAAATACATTTGAAAGTAAAACATACGCCAATTCTTATTCATTGTACCTCTGCGAACATGTACAGTAATTTTTATCAGTGTAACAGAAAACTGCTCCGCAAACTGCTGAAAATATTAATAGCGAGAAAACAAGCAAGGATTGGAATGCATTAAAATCCACCAAGCTGCTTGGTTAGACCCTAGCTTTCCTTTTCCTCTTCTCTGCAGCTGCCTTTTCTGTCCTTTTCTTCTAGCATTGCTGCTTAGCTTCTGCGTAACTTTGTTTTTTACTGTGCATGATGCGAATTAGATCTCGTCGAACTGAAGTTTTTCTTGTGGAGTCCAGTGTCACCTGTAATGCTTTGCTTAGCTCCACTGAGCTATATAGACTGTACTTTCATGAGAAATTACAATAAATCGATTTTTTTTAATTTTAATTTCATAAAATAATTTCAACATTCTTGAAAATAACACTTTTTTTTTTTTTTTTTTTTTTTGCTGTAAAATGTTCCTTGCGGAGCAGTTTTTCTGTTATAAAATAACATTTGCTGTATATGTTCACAAAGGTACAATGAGTAGGAATTGTTCTAGGTTTTACTGTCAAATGTAATTAAGACTATGTTTTCAATTTTCAAACACAAAAACCATATTTTAAGACAAAAAAACAAAGCATATTCAAAACGTTAAAACATTTTGAAGCCTAAACGAAAGGAGACACAAAGAAACCTGGTGCCATTTCCAAAAGCAGATTATTTGGAACCTAATTTAATATACCAGACCAAAAGTTTAATTTTTTTGTTGCAAAGGACTTTATAGTGACAAAACCATAAATTGACTATAATTTCCAAACCACTAGAATAAAATAAGTGAAATTTGCACTTTAACTTACCTGCATTATATAAAATCTGTGGTGCAAATTTCAAAAAGTTAGCATTACTTTGGAATTTCAGCTACATGTCCTCAAGACATTTAAATTGATGCTTAGTGGCCTATTACAGCTTTTTGGCATTCAGGGATGTTTAAATTAATTTATAGAGTTAAAATAAAGCGGTCGATTTTTTGTGACTTTTTTTATGAAATTTCAGTGATACAAGATGCCCTTAAGGGAAGGGCTACCAGCAAGATTAAAGCGTCGGCATGCACGCTCATTCTCGCCGAGAAGGGATCTGCCTCCATGAATCTAATTTAACGCCAAATAACTTTAATTATTTTGTATATCGCATGATGGTCTTAACGACAGGCTCCTTAATGTGTAAATCATCGCATGCTAATGTCGCATTTCAGATATGGGGATAATATAGTCCGCAATCACAGTGCAAAAGCACGTGAGCAGCTCTCTCGGGATTTTGCTCGCATTAAATAGAAACACACTTACAGGCGAAAACTTTCAATGATTGATGACGTTCTATATACCTTAAAACTTCATCAGCACAACCGTTTTGTAAACCTGAGCATAGATAATATCATATAAACAAGCCAACAACTCTATTTTATACAAGGGTCATCCAGAAAGTAACAGACTACTGGTCATAACTAAACAATAACGAAAGATATCAAAACAAAAAATTATTTGCAAAGTTTACTCTATTTTTCAACGTAATCTCCACTTTATCAAGACATTCATTGTTACGTATCAGTTTTTCAATGCCGGTATTATACTTTACTACCGCTTGAGACTTTATTTTTTTTTTAATACACAAAATGTTCAGACAATAGAATTTTATAGGCAAATAACGCAAATGTGCTGTGATAATGCAATGAACGAGTCTTCAGTGAGGAAATGGCGAGTAAACAAGGAAGAACCAGTGTGCACGACAAAGACCGGAGTGCAAGTTCATCAATCCTTACAGAGGAGTGAAAGCAAGTGTGGATGAAAGAATTTAAAAACTGTGTCTCCCTATTGACACTGTACATGAATTTTTGGGCGGAAAACACTGTTACTTTCTGGATGACCCTCGTAATTTATTACTTTCTCTACACGTACTATGTGCATAGTGTATAAAGAAAGTATTGTATCCCACCCAAAAATTCGATACCGAAATTTTACAGGAAATATATTCTTTGAGGACTCCAAGAGTCCAAAAAAAGCATTTTCAGAAAAACGTTTGAGTCTGTCTGTGTGTGTCTGTATAACAGCATAAGGCCGTTAAATACCAAACTGGGTATTTAAGTTTGGGATCCTCCAAGAATGCGGCAAGAAGATTTTTCAAGAAAATCCCTCGACCCCCAACTACCCGTTACATTGAAAAAAAATGTGACAGTTTTGGTTTTCTCAAAAACGGCTCAAACGATTTTGATTGAAATACTGTATATTAAAGCTATTTACACCAAAAATTAAATGCATATCTTGAATTTTCTGCAAAGAGCTTCTAAAGATCTGCTAGTTCTGGATGTGTTTTGCATAACTGGTAAACTGTAAGACTGGCACCAAACGTACTGCACAAAAAATGTAGATCATGTTAAACCACATAATTTAAGCGAAATACATTTTTGTTGTAGAATTGACTGTTGACGAGGTAATCCTCATTATTAGTTTCAATTTTAAACTACGCATTTTCTTAAAGGCCACCTTTGTTTACATATATTTTATTTTCCTAAAAATGCAAAGCGAAACGAACTTCAGTTGTCCAAATATCGATCGACTCTTAAAAAATTTGACTGTCGCCTTAGCCTGGTATATTCTCTTACTTCCCTTCTTCTTATGACGAACTAAGTAGTAAGACCAAGAGTGTCAATGTTTATCTCGTTTAGCATTATGTAATTAGAAGAATGATTTTTTGTAAGAATACTTTAAGAAAGTCATTGTAATGTAACACATGAGATTTTTTTCTCACTCACTTCACATACATGCCGATTTGTAATTTAAAAAAAAAGTGCTCCATTCACATGACTTTCTCTACTTGTCTGCAAAAACTAGTCCCACGAAGGATTACTCTTCTAATTCATGTTAATCCAGATAAATATTACGAGAAATGCCTTTATGGCTTGGTTTCTTGTACGTGTAACGGAAATAAGGGAATGCATTAGGCTAAAGCGATACTGAAATCTGTTAAAGGCTGTCACTATGCGATTGTCATTGATATTCGGTTATTTTTCCAAGCCGAAACCAAAAGAAATACAAAACGGATGAGAGCTTACTGTTTGAGCAAAGTTTAAATATTTGAAAACAAACTAATAACATAGAACAGCTCTGAAGTCGTTGGCTCTATAAAAAACTGTTTGACATAAAAAGTATATTTTAACGAGATTTACATGTTCTGTGTAGTAAATTTTCTTCTATCCCTCATGGTTTAACGCTTATGCAAAGTCATTCAGAATGAAGAGAAATTCAGGAGGTATTCCCAACAAATCACGATATGTTTTATCTTAAAACAAAATCGTTAGAGGCATTTTTAGAAAATCAAAGATTTCGAAAAACATTTTTCAATTAAGCTGCCAAAAGACTTAACGTATATACACGGATCCTTTCTTAAAACTGCTTTTTATGGATTCAGAGTCCTCAAAGCATGTATTTCCAGTGAAATCTCGATATCGAATTTTTGGGTGGAATAAAATCTCTTCTGAATTTTTATGTATCTTCATGCCATTAGCAAGAGAGAATGACTTAGATAGATCACATATCACTCAATGTCGAAGCCTAGAACGAGCAGGGCTACCAGGCCAGGTTGAAGCTTTGCAACGCTCGCAACACCTACCACGTAGCAGGAAATGTTGCTGAGCATGACCTTGAAAAGCGTAGACGCGCCGCTAAATCACAAGCCAGAGCTTTGCCACGCTCGCATCACGTAGCAGGAAATGTTGCTGAGCATGACCTTGAAAAGCGTACACGCGCCGCTAAATCACAAGCCAGAGCTTTGATACGCTCGCACCACCACAACCTACCACGTAGCAGGGCATGTTGCTATGCGAGACCTTGAAAAGCGTAGACGCGCCACTAAATCACAAGCCAGAGCTTTGCTACGCTCGCATCACGTAGCAGGAAATGTTGCTGTGCGAGACCTTGAAAAGCTAGACGCGCCGCTAAATCACAAGCCAGAGCTTTGCTACGCTCGCATCACGTAGCAGGAAATGCTGCTGAGCATGACCTTGAAAAGCGTACACGCGCCGCTAAATCACAAGCCAGAGCTTTGCTACGCTCGCATCACAGCAACCTACCACGTAGCAGGACATGTTGCTGTGCGAGACCTTGAAAAGCGTAGACGCGCCACTAAATCACAAGCCAGAGCTTTGCTATTAAGCTGACAATTTGGCGCTCAGACATAAATATTTTATTCTGAATTTAAGTAGCTTACTACCTGTAAAGAGGATTAAGTTCTAAGCATGCGTGAAAGAATAATCGTTTTAGCTCAAGCTTTATACCTGTAGCTGTATTATGTGCAAATTTATCTCGAAATGCAAGGGAAAAATTAACTTCTCGCACCCGAGGTGATACGTTCAATCCAGACTTGACATGGAGCTGCGTTCA
The DNA here is from genome assembly GCA_030762935.1 of Hymenopus coronatus. Taxonomy (NCBI): domain Eukaryota; kingdom Metazoa; phylum Arthropoda; class Insecta; order Mantodea; family Hymenopodidae; genus Hymenopus; species Hymenopus coronatus. Next base: position 534,354,500 of record CM060900.1, on the reverse strand, counting down.
TTTGTTTCTCTGCAAGCAACGACTAGATTACAATTTCTTAAAAAATATGAATGTGTCTTCTGCACTGCACTACAATAGGAGAAAATGCGTATTTGCATGTGGATGGATGTTTTCAAAAATGTTTTCCAAGTAAACGATAGATGGGTGTGCGAGATTTTCTTAAAAATGTTCGTGTTGCATCCTTGGAAGGTGTACAAGTCAGTATCAAATTTTGTATGAACTGACATTTCGGTTTTATGTTGTTCACACACACACACAAAATTGAGTTTTGTATTTCTGGACTCTCTTTAACTGCTACGGCTCTGAGCCTCCTGTTCTATGTTGAGCATGATAAACCGTTTAACTTTACTCAGGGGCCGCTTTATCAGACTTGAGGAACTATCTACAACGACGCGGCGCCGTGGTTGAGTGTTTAGATTGCTCGCCTCCCATCTAGGTGAGCGGTTCAGTCCCAGCATGTGGGATTCGTGGTGGACGAAGCGGAATCTGGGTGGGTTTTCTCCGGGTCCTCCGGTTTCCCCCACAACAAATTCCACTAATAGCTCCATCATCACCTTCCAATTTCATATCATTCACTTCATGTTCATGCCTGGCTGCGGGCCGACCCCTCGTGTCAGGTTCTCCATTCTGTGGTTTAGTACCATAGGCTCCCCGACAGGCTTCTGACCCCTATAAATTGGCTTGCAAGTCCTAGGGGGGTGTCAGTCCTACAATTACGGGGAGGGTAAGCCGATTAGAAACGAAACGAACATCTGCAACACGGGAGCAACGACATTAGTTCCTTTCCGAAAGAAGCCTGCTAAGGGTTTTTATGCCCATAAAAATCCATCGCCCTCGGCCGGGGTTCAACCCGCGACCTTGGGAACCGGAGGCTAGTATGTTACCCCCAGACCAAGGAGGATGACTCTGGCGCGGGGGGGGGACCTCTATAGCCAGGTGCTTGCATCCCGTGTCCCCCACTTAGGCTGAAGCGAACTATTCGTACTGAATTCCAACCGAAATGGTGCTGAAAGCAATAGACAACTTCGTTCTTTGGCTCCATTCGTGCATCACATGGAATGATGGTTATTTAACATGTGATTTTCAAAAAAAAAAAAAAAAAAAAAAATCATGACTTGTGTTAATGTGCTATAAAAGGACATTATGCTACTTAGGTATCGATTACCAGTCCCGAAATTTGCATTCCCCCTTTTGTGTAATTATAGGACCTATACTAAAGCGGAAGATGTTTTCTGCCGGAATCTATATAAACAGTACTCCTAAAGAAAAATATGAAACGGGAAAAGTGGTTACACCCGGTGTGAAATACACCGGAAAATAATCTATCGCTCTCCGTGTGTTCGAACCCGCATCCTTGGGAACCAGAGGTTATCATGGTACCCCTAGACCACGGATAACGAAGCGCGCGCACATATACACACATACGCTTCATCATTTTGCAAAAATGTTTTTTTTTTTTTTTTTTTTTTTTTTTTTAAATTCATGGAGCCTCAAAACGTCAGTGGAATCTCGACATCGAATTTTTGGATGAAATAAAGAGCTTCCTCTACTTACGGTACATAGTAGGGAACGAATCAGAATTTAGCGACACCTTTACGCAATATTTGCAAGTGGTGAGCTAACAGACGCTTCATCTTTGTCGGCAGTCGTAGCAATATTCGAGAAACGTCTCGGCTGGTTGTGATTGATACGCTCTCCACTATCGAGCGTATATCCTTCTGATATATTTTAATATCTTCCCTGCCTCTCTAACGCCCTTTCCTAGCTGGCACTCAAAAAAAGGCAAGAATTATTTACCTCACGTTCGCCACCGGTCGATGTCTCACTTATGATGTTTTCCAAATGGGAAGAGTTCCACTCTGCAGCAAATTAGACGCGTTATCGTGCTCTGCGTTGCCAGGTCGCTACCCCCCAATCTTTTCATATTTCCCTCTCATTCGCACACTGAGCATGCAAATCTGCCTGGCTACATAATGGTCGACGTAAGGAAACACTAATTCATTTTTCTAAGCTTGTATAATTTTGCAGTTTTTAAATTATTATGTTCACGTTTTCTTAAATGCTATATTATTATAGCTTATGAATTAACTGCTCTTTTAATTCAATGGAAGTGCCAGTGACTCCTCCCTATCGCTGCCATCAGTTACGTCAAGAGACAATAATTCATCATAGCTGCATATTTAAACAAACGTGGAGACCCTAAAATTAATACTGGCTACGCAATACTTTAAGTCCATTATCCATAGGAGTTATTCTATTCTTACAAGAAATTTCTATATGTTTAAATAGAGGTAATATATATATATATATATATATATATATATATATATATATATATTTATTTATCCTTGGATTTATAGAATATTCAACCATTATGGTCAATTAAAACACTACTAATTGAAGCATAATAGTTTATGAGTGTTTTAGACCATTGTAAGTAGCAAGAATTAAATAAATACTAACTGACTATAATAGCTGCGTATACTCATACTATGAATCCTGGGACTAACGTACTTACGACATTTTGAGTCGCCATTGGGGTATGTCATCTCAAAATAATTTGTGATCACCTTGATGTTTACCGGGAGACATGCCAGTCAGTTGAGAAGTTTAGTGCCGTACCTGCATATTGCCGTGGTACCTCAGTGGTAGAGCAACCGGCTAGAGACCGGGAGAACTATGGTTCAAATCCTGGCTATGGGATTGAATTTTTCATTCTGACTTCCACCTATCCAACTCATGTCCTACACACGACTTGTGTGAAAAAAGTATTAAATCAAAACTGGTTTCCTAGTTGCAATAAAATTATATTCTCTGTATTCAGAGTGTTTCAGTCAAATTACTTTCATTTCAAGCAATAAAGCAGTTGTAGATTATTGTGATTGCTATTATTATCATTATTATTATTATTATTATTATTGTTGTTATTATTATCATAATCGTTTTTAATATTTTAAGATATCAGGGAGGTCACCTTTCTTATATACGCTGGGTTTTTGTAACAGTAGTACATGTTAGTTCATTAGTGCGTCTTCATTTACCAAGCTTCTGTTTATGCTATTTACAGACGCGAAAAGTGTGTAATTCTTGTTACGTAAGGCAAATGGCTCATCACAGTAACAAGAAGAACAAGAGGAAAAAACCCATTCTCGGCGAGTGTGAGTAGGTAGCAAGCTACACTACATTTAAACTGTTAGAGGTAAGGGCCGATATTTCTGTCACAGAATCTGTTAGAACCTTTGAGCACATGTAAGCTCTCTCGAGTATATTACACTACGTCAAACCTTTTATCACAATTTTAAAAAGGAAGTCAAGTGGTTAACGCTATGAGCTGTAATACTCCTTCCTATTTTCTTCTATTTAGAACCTTAGTTGTGCAGTTATATTGAACATGTATGAATGAAGTTACTTTAACTTTCTATTGCATTCATCTGCCAATATTTTCATATAACCTATACTAAACCTTAAACTCGGCAAGTCCATTTCTTAAAAGAACGTTAGCTAATGAGTACAAATAGCAAAGATAGTAGCAAAAATAGTATTTATAGATTGTCATAATAACTTTCATTTTGTTCCGCTAAATATGGGCTTCCCTATCCATTTAATTATTTTATTTCATTTGCCGTATATCCTTCATGTACTTCACTAAAGTATTCTGCTATGCTTTAATATATTTCCAGTGTTCAGTTTCTGTTTTTATTGTAATTATGCTTTGAATTGTACTGCATTTCATGTGATTCATAATAAGAAATGAGCAATTTGGATGTAGCCACTGAACAGTGTATTGTCTGCTATTTTATTTTATAATCACAGATGTGATCAAAGCTGTGATGGTGAGTATAACTTTTATCGCAGAAGTACGTCACAATTAGATGTGATCAAAGATTTATATTACATTGTAAGGTGCTTTATAATATGTATTTGATTTCATTTCTGTGGTACAGAGATGTGAAAGTGTAATGCAGGCTATAGTATAGCATTGTGGCAGGTTAACGACCTCGATTGGAAAGGAGTAATTATTCACTAGTCAAATTGGGAACAAAACTGGCAACATGGGAATCATTATTGAGAACGTCGTCTTTAACTTAGCTGAAAATTAATCTAACAGCGGAACTGACGTCGCGGAATCAGATTCCGATACGAAAGATATTACTCCATTTCCGGATGCTCTATAATTGTGAATTAACTATTCCTTATACATTTGTTGCATGCTTGAGTTACATGAGCCATGCACGATTCATGCATTCACTCCTCGTGCCATATGAGGCCAAATAACGGCGGGATAACTTCAGTCAATTAACAAGAAGGTAACGTGGATGGATACATTTACATGCGGGCTAAGGTTATAAAACACAAAAGTTACCTCCAACCTTATTTAATGCATTACTAAACATTTCTCTTAAGCCGCAATCAAAATGCAACATAAGCGCATGCGCGACGGAAGACCATTCACAATGCAGTCGTAAGCGTAACGCAAGTAGTTAGCACGGCCTACTAGATCTGTAAATTACATGTGGATATCTTCTAGCCGCTCCACGACTTTCAAACTGAATAACATAACACAAATATCACATAAGCAGATTCACTATATCTTTTATAAATTAATAAATAGCTTACAAAACATTACATACACAGAACTGACTCTCACGACAGTGATGTCACAATAACAGTTTGAGCAAACATTTTGAAAACAATGCAAGCATGGAGGCTACAGAAAGTAATAATTTAATGAAATGTGAATTATCTCTTTGCGCCTTGCGATTTGTGAGAGACAAGAAATCTAAATACAGATGGCGTGTACTTGCATTAAATCTAAGGAGGGTTCGCAAGGAGACCGGCTCGATCAAATAGAAGGGCATGTACCGTGCGACCCAAATACATCCGAGCTGCTGTGCGGTGTTTTTTCCTCTTCGCACACGGAAACATGATAATATACAGCTGCTTACACACGGTCACGGTGCAGACTTGTTTTTCTCTGCTCTGAAATTGCAGTATTGAGCTAACGGAGATATCGTGTGGTTGAGTTATTACTAGTGTGTTTTGTTATTTTGTTCTGTACTTGGTCACAAAGTGTATTATGGCTCAGCATTTGTTTTCTAATGCACAGCGTGTATTTATTTATGATTTGTATGTATTAACATATTTTGTGAGTGGACTCTCAATAGTGTATACAATGGCGAAATTAACCCACAGCTAATATTTTTGACAGACGAGGCTTGGTTCTAACTTAATGGATATATGTGAATCCAAAATTAGCGTTATTGGAACTCTGAGAAACCTGATAATGTTCATTAAATACCTCTTCATGACAACAATAACATTTGTGAATGGTACGCCATTAGTAGAAAGTTATAGGCCCAATTTTTTAGATTCAACAGTTGGCGCCCACATATGCGTGAATACAATTTTCGCACACTTTTTTAGACAATTAATATACAAGGAGCGTGATTTTGCCTTTTCAACAAGACTCTGCAACAGTTCATATAACTAATCTTTCGATGAGAATAGCTGAAAATGCGTTTCAGCATCTTCTTTAATAACTTTGGTAATTAAAGCCTTTAAAAGTAGTTTTAAAAATGTTGCATGGTTTCATTCGCGCTTGTCTATGATAACGACAGACGGCAACGAGCGCCGAGGACACGCATAGGCAAAACACCGTGCAGCCGGTTTAGAAGTTTTGGGATCACCCGGTATATACAATAGGCGCTCTAAAATCTCGCATTACGATCGTCTGCTGTTAATTGACACGCAGACAATGGAAGACGGAATGCAGAATTCTTTCTCTATGTACGCAAAACAAGGGTAAAGTTTGGAGCTTGCAAACTCTTGCGTTTCATTGCGTAGCGTGTTACGTGTGTCTATGTGAATGCTTACATTGAATAACATGGTTGAAATGCTTGCGTATATATTGCGTCTGCGCTTACATCTTATTATAAATGGGGCATTAGGTTAATCCGCGCCTCAACATACCCAGCTGGTTAGCGCACAGTAATACAACATAGTAACAATGCGCGCAGGAAAATAATCCCATACTAATGATCTAAATTTCAGAATGAATTTATTCTTAAATGACAATATTCTATAAATATTATTAAGAGTTTAGTAACGCTGATGTATGCCCTGAAACTGTCAAGTCCAAACAGGCAATTTGTATGAGTCACCTGACATATGACATTGTTTTTAGCGGTTGTTATTTGTTGTTGTTCAGTGTCATGGAGAAGCATAGCCGTGAATTCGCTCTTGCATCTTAAGGCATTGACTAGTGCTTAAGAAAACTGGTGTTGAATGTTTTATTATAAGATTTGTAAAACATACAAACACTTCCCGTAAAAGAAGTGATGTAATTAATGCTGCGTTCACCAGTGTTTCGGCTACAAGTATAAACGGTGCCCCTAAAGAAGAAAGCTGAAACGGGAAATACAGTAACACCCTAGAAAAAATAAAGCTTGTGAAATACGCGATGCAAGAATGTGACGATTTTACGAAAAATGCAATTTGCGGAACAGTGCTTATTTCTTTATTTTTATTTTTTATTTTAATGAGGCACCAACACACACGCTACCTTGGGAACCAAAACATCTCCCCTTGGCATATGGGTTGGCAGCTCAATACCCACAAGGGCTGCGGTGAAAAAATATTCTGTTCAGGTGTAATTTGACATTGAAGATAGAGCCCTCCAAGGTGGTATTACCGTGCTACAGAAAAGGTTAACATGTGCTTTATCTTTGTTAATAGAAACCTCTCAGATAACGCACTGATTTCCCTGGGAAGTCGCCGACGTTTTGCATTGCACCAATGAGCGCGTCACTTCAGCCAATGAATGCGTAGAAATCACAAATGACAGAAACACGTCAACTCCGCGTGGAGTGAAAGCAGTGTTGCAATGTCTTCGCCATTTTTTCTCTCATTTTTGAGAAAAACAACATTTTCAAAACAATTTCCAGTAAAGAGTGGAGAATCGTGTCGCCTCCTTGAAAGATACTAAACTAAAATACCAAACTCCAATACCATAACTCAAAAACTAATAGTCCAAGAAATACCAAATTTGGTATATAATGGACTTTTAGTTTTTAAGTTATGCTGCCCCCCACACACACACACACACTCTATTACAAATTTACCTACACATTTATTATTGTAGGTATAAGAAGGATACAGAAGGATAAACTGACGTGTTCGCCTTCCTCGCTGTCACAGTCATTTCCACTCACATGTATCGTAAACGAAACATTGTCGTGTTGAAGTGTTCGATCTTGTTGCATGGTGTGCTGAACACATCTTTCCCACACACTCGAATCCATATCCGGTAAACATTGTCTCAACTCTTTGTATACAAGGTGGGAATTCCGATCTTTAGCCGGGAATGATAACTATCATTATCTAACACAGCAACGCTCTTTGGAGCTTTTCAAAACAGCTTCAAATATTTCCGCTAATTAAAAATCTGATTATCGTAGCAAAACATGTATTGCTGGTGAAATCTCAGTTTCAAATTTTTGGGTGGACTACAACATGTTGTCTGTCTACTTTGTACATAGCACATTTTAGAGAAAATAAAAAAGAAAACAACAACAACTCTATGGCATTCACATGACTGTTCTCATTCTTCTGGGATTTAGTTTTACAGCGTAATATAAAAAGAAAATGTGTTTGGATATTTACTATTAGCACGGTGTAGTACTCTCGTTGCACTTAAGAACCTTGCCAATGCTGTTATTCACTTGGTACTCCAAGAAATAAATATATATGAATGCGTGTAACGCGAGTTTACTTGGAGAAAACGTGACAACATTGCTTGCTATGTCACTGAGTGACTACAATCTTATCGCAGCTGACGATGTTAACCTTTTCAGTAGCACGATTATACACTAAAAACCTTGAAGAACAAATCCAATTAAATCTTGGATACTGTGCATTTTGACCTATCCCATGCGCAGTTCACAGAGAATTACTTACTGCACGTCCAATACATCCTTAAACAACTGGATCTTGGTTTTATGAATAAGGAACTCAGTAGATATTTAAACAAACCCCGTTTATGAAATCTCGGTTTCCCTTAGAGACGTTTTATCGCAGGAAGGTATATCTCTATGTCATAACAACGCTCTTCAGTAATGGAAGCATACGGCTTTTAATAAAAACAATGATGAAATAATGTTTACACAATTCTGCTCTTCTCTTTCTGGCATAAAGATCCCTATTTTAAAATCTGTAACCGGATTCCAGTATTAAAAGAATAGGAATACAAACAGCTTACCTCTTCTAAAAATCCGTTTATACGCCATGAATAAAGGAGACAAGTAATGAAGAAACGCCACTCTTAATATAAAAACGCATAAAACTCCCTCTGCTGGAAATAACAGGTAATGAAGGAGAGGAATAAAAAACAACAGAAGCTCATGTACTTATCTTTAAAGCGAGCAGGGCCAATGAGAACTTGGACTTTTTTCTTTGCATCTTCTGCCGGTGAAGATTAGAGCAGGACGGCGGAGAGGAGATAAGAGCGACCATTACTAGCTATCTAACAAAAACAGTCTCATAATTATTCGTAGCTATGTAAAGGCTGTGAAGCAAAGCTCTGTATAACAGTGCAAGGCGAAGCATAGCATGGAGTGGAATATTAACAAATTAGTAACTGGTCAGGAGATTGCGAATTTGTGTTTCTGCTTCTCCACCGTAAACTACCATCTCTTCACGCACGGGCTGATCTGCGCCAAAACAAAACCAACGCCACAAATGCACGTTATAATGTAACCATCCGCCATTCGCGCCAAAAATATTCATACCTGTGAAAGTATGACCAGTACACAGGGCATATTGTAGTGTAAAATCCATTTTCTCAGCAAATTATTTGAACCCATTACTTCAAGTTATATAATAGATTAAGAGTCAACAGATATTGAATCATTTCCTCTTTTGAATCATGGCATGCGTGGGCATAATGTCACGAGCCCATGAATGAATGCTTACTGGCATTCCTTATTTGGCTATTTCCAGTATGTAGCGGTCTAGTCAATATATAATTTCCACTTAACTTAGAGGTGTGTCGTTCTCGTTGTCATTGTTGGAGCTACTACGTTACTTAAGAGTATGGAAGAGACCAGAGGCCTGCTGGCTATCCGCCCATAGGAACGGACTCAGGGCTACTGGCTTCATCTGCTCCTAGGGTACTATCATCTCAGACATAAGGTATAGAAACACATGTCTAAATTGCTTTAATATGATTAACTTCCTACTATAATAAATTAACACTTTTATTGGGAGCGGCTTCCGTCTGTTCTACATCCCAGTGACATCTTAACCACCCACAAATTCATAAGACGTCACAATATAATGCAATGGACCCTTATTCTAAACTGTGCTTCTCAGCGTCTGGGCGTGAAAGACAACTTAGTTTTGCACAGAGGCCTCTTTATCAGGCTTGAGGTTCTTTTAAGTGCCATAAACTTACGACATGGAACAAACGGCTTTATTTCCCTACTGAGGGAAGCCATGATAAGGATTTTTACGGCATAAAAGCCATCGTCCTCCGCTGGGTTTGAACCCGCAACCTTTGGTATATTAGGCTAGCATGGTAACCACTACGACGACTAAGCCGTGATTAACATATGGTATTATTGGCTACAGATAGTTATAACAAAATAATGAACAAAGTCAGAATTCTAAGAGAAACGAGCGAAAAGAAAGTAACCGGTAAGCGATAATTTACATTTCGGTCTCATTTTGACAAATTCAAACCCAATGTCGAAAACGTTTTATAAAATGTTGGATTTTAGGGAAATCTGGATGAGTAATAAGGGGATGCACCTGTGAAATATTACCATAATTGAGAAGAATTAAAACTATTTTTTTCATAATAAATTGACAAGGCGGCGCCATAGCCGAGTGGTAGATCGCTCCCCTCCCACCTGGACACCCTGGATTCGTTCCCAAGCGCCCACATGTGGGATTTGCGGTGCACGAAGCGGCGTCTGTGCGGGTTTTCTCCGGGCCCTTCGGTTTCCCTCGGCACTCACTCCACCAATTGTTTCATCATCCATCACCTTTACTATAATCTATTTCGCTTTCATTTTATATCATCCGCTTCCTCACGCTCATGCCTGGCTATGGGCCGACCATACGTTCGAGGTTGTTTATTCTGTGGTTTCGAGCCGTTGGCTCCCCGACAGGCTTCTGACTCCTCGGCAGAGGGGGTGTCAATCGGGGAGGGTAAGTTGACTGCGAAAAAAAAAAAGGTATACAGGCTGGAAGCTGCTTGATTTACCATAAGTTAAAAGTATACTCTACATCAGTGTAACAAACAAGTCTATCCCAACTTTATGCATTCAGACATGTTTTACGAAAAAAAACTGTTGTGTTCCATTCACATGACTTTCTCTATCTGTTCTGCAAGCAAACTTCTTCTTAAAATAAAAAATATATATGCATTTATCTACATCATGTTAATTGAGATAAACATTAGTAGAACTTGTTTTATTAACAACTTCCTTATAAGTAGAAGGAAAATAAATGAGTATACAAGGCTAAAGCCAGAGTCAAGTCTTTAAAAGCTGGTCACTATGTGAAAGAACTCTTTGCATTACCAGTAGTAAAACAAAAGAGAGACGAAACGAAACAACACTAATCGTTTGAGAAAAGTTTAAGTTGTTTAAATTTGAAAGTAATAACAAGGAGCATGTTGGAAATGGTTCAAAATGATGGTTGAATAAAAAGTATATCACGTAGGTTAGTGTTTTAATAAAATCTATATTTTTGGCGTAACAAGTTTTTTTTTTTCTATCTTTAAAGTTGTACTAGTTATATAAAAGTCATCCAGAGGCTATTCTTGGAAAATTCGGGATATACCCTTCGTTTGCAATGAAAATATCCTACACATATGGAACTTTAATCAAACTCGTTACAGCCACTTTAAGAAACTTCGACATTTTTCTGTGTAAAGGGTACTTTGGAGTTGGAAATGTTCTTAAAAATATTGAGTCGCATCCTTAGAAGATACTTAACTTAAATAAGAAGTTCAGTATTTAACCAGCTTTATGCTACCCACAGCATTAACTGCTTTATTTTTGTTTAAGAATCCTCAAAACATGTATTTCAGGTGAAATCTAGATATCCAATTTTTGGGTGAAATGCAATACCTTCTCTACCAACTATGTATATGTGCATATACGTGATAGAGAAAGCAATAAATTGAACATATACAGAAACTTGTAACAGAAACATTGGAGCCTTTCACACAATATCACTCCCAAAGTAATGAATGATATTGGTCAGGACAGCACTTCTGTTGTAATTTTATTTTATTAAATTTGCAATTTTAATTGAAACAGTATGTTATCATTCAATTTTATATAACATGTCTTTAAAGTGTTTTAAGACAGAAGGAAATAAATAATAAAATTATCCTCATTGAGCATTAAAATTGAAAGCGGTGATAGAGAAAAGTGCCCTAGGGTCTGCTCTAGTTAGTCTGGCAGCAAACTTCTACTGAAGGAGAACACGTTTATTGCCCTTGTACCCGCTCAGACATTGGGCGAAGGTATCACCAGACGCTCTGCACATAAATTCCCCTCACTCTACCCTCACGCCGCTGTGAGACGTTTATGTAGCTTTATTGTTACTCGCCCTCTCATATTTCCATATTTCGCAAGAAAACCAAAGAAAAGAGACATGAGGTTATAGCGAATAAATAGAAATGATAAGTTAGAGAATTAGGAGTTTTATGTATGAGGGCCCTCTAGAAAGTAACAGACAATTTGGCATAAATAAGTAATAACTTTCGTTACTATTTAGCTGTGCCAAATCGACTGTCACTTTCTGAATGGCTCTCGTATGATATGAAAATAAATTCAAATATATTTTATAACTAATAGAAACCATCACGGTACAGTTCTGTTATCACTTATATATTGGAAGTATTGCAAATAAATAAGAAAGGGATACTGAAAAATGCTTTACCACAGCTGGGGTTTCAACAGGGTTCTCCGCTCTCCGTGATGTTGCTCTGACCACTGAGTTACTGCGACAAAATGCCGGGATGACATTCAATCCGCAAGCTGATTGGTGTTTTTTACCCGGTCAACCAACTGATATACCTCATAACTTCAGAGAACACATTAAGGTGATGCATCTTAGAAATTTGGAAAATCCACAATATGTAAGAAATGTAATTGAAATTTATGTCAGTTATTACACAAAATAATAGTGATACTTTTGCCATCTATTAAAAATATCAATTTTACTATCTAAATTCATTATTACAAAACGAGCTACATAATGCAGTTAAAAATATTCCCATACAAACGTTCGGTTTTACAGAAAATAAGTTTACAAATAGATCTGTCATATTATATTTTTAGATTGGCCCTAATTATTGGAGAAAAAAATTATCGCTTTTCGTACTTTTCAAAAGTCTTGATTTTTCAAAATATAATAATTCATTTATCAAAATTGGTGCAGTTTTGGAAAAGTAATACAACCATTTTCTTTAGTGTACTTTAGAGAGGCAGTGTAACAATTTTGAAACAATTGCATCGCATGAAACATTTTGAGTATGATAAAGTGTTGGAAATAAGTTTCCCAGAAAATAATCTTTAAGGTTGGGAGTGCCTGAACAAACCCACCTTAGCTACATTTAATTGGTACTTAAAGTGCGCCAAAGATATATTTTCATACATTTTTGAATTCATGTCCTTTTTCCACCACAAACCTCAAATGCGGTCCGCCTAGATGAGAGGCGAATGCTCTAACCATTTGGCCACGGCTCGACCTTTTTTTTCTATAGAGCTAAAATTTTCCGATGTATTCTGTGTTATTGGTTTCAATTTTAAAGTACTTAACCTTTTCTCATATGGAAATTTTCAATCGTTTCCCATCTCGTTTGTTTTACTCGTTGCCATGGAAAGATTGCATAGCGACAGCTTTTAAATGATTTTAGTATCAGTGCTGCCTAGACCATTCCGTAATTCTACTTAGAAGGAACTGAGTACTAAAACCATTTCTAATCATGTTTAGCTAAAGTAGCAAGATGTAGATAAAATAACAATATTTTGTAAAAATAGTATGATTGCAGAACAGACAGAGAAGGTGGAACACATCACAATTTTTGTACTTTCATATTATTCAAAGAAGACAAGGAACACTGAGAATATCCAAGAGCCTGACACTGAAATTCGTGTGAAATTGCTGTGGGATAACGCGATATTGAAATACTTTCCGCCGGAGCAAGTAAGCTCTCAGGATCCAACTGAAATCTAAGGCAGCAACAGAGCGGATATCCCTGTTTATAGTAGAGCCGAGATACGGACAAAATTTACTCCGCTACTTTGCCCTAACACGAGCAACACAATTATTTTCTCTAGCCCGTATGTACAAAATAAAACAAAATAATACTTATTTATATTATAAATGGCTTAAATAGGCTATTATTTGTGAGTGGGATGTTTAGTACACGACTGTTATAATTCCTCATGGGCAAATAACAATCTAATAGGTAATATACAACGTTTAATCCTATTCTAATATTGACTGAAATATTCTTATATCTATTAATATTCGTATTATTAGAGTCGTCATTACGAGGAATTGAATATTTGTTGTGACGTAGGTAGCGCTTTGTTTGTTCGTTGCTGCATAACCCCGCCGGAATAAACAGTTTCAATTCTGGTTGTTTAAAACTGCACCAAATAAATCAATAAATGAATGAAAATGGATATTCCCGAATAAGTTTTAGATTATGCTAAAAAATCTGTACTTAATTTGTTGCTAAGGACTTATATGACAAGGAATTCTCATTAATTAAAGAGTAGGGAACCGCCAAAGGAGTTAAAATAATTTACACGTTGAAATAAAAACTCATTTTTGTTGCTTCCTATGATACATGAAATTATATGATACATGATAACATATGATAACTATTGTTATACGTTGTTTCCACCGCATAAACTGCCACTAAAACTATTAAGGTATTCTTTTCTTCACTTTTACTCACCATAATATCGTAATACAGAGTTTTGAAACTATATCTTGCCTATTTTTGGCCTTTAAGTTTAACAAAATACGCGACTTACATTAAAATATACCAAAAATATTTGTTTGCTTAAGATTTTTACAATAAATTTCTATTGTTTCACTAGCTATCAGAAAGGTGGCGTCTAAATCGTTCATAGTTGACGTACATATTACAAAATTCAGAACTACCAATATTTGAAAACTACTTATCACTAGACATTAAAAGGTTGTGGAACCATCATTGGTGGTTTGTTATAAGGTCACTAGAGTCGCTTTATAATTGATTTTAGGGCATGTTGTCTTTTTTTTAATCATGACGATGATTTCCAACATTGATACAAAAATACCGTGATATGCCATCCTGCCGATTCTAAAAGGATTCTTAGTTTTTAGAGTTCTGAATCATTATTAAGTAATTACACCTGATTTTCGTGTAATTTGTTTTTACTACTTTTCAGTGGTATCGCCAAAGTACGCGATTGAAGCAAGCATGCGCTGTGATAGGTTTAGGTTAGTGTGTAAAGAAACTGATTTTTCTCCACTTTGGTATTAATAATTGCCACTGGTGTCACTAAAGCATGCGAGCGAAGCGAGCATGCGCTGTGTTAGGTTTAGATCAGTGTATTAAATAAACTAGTTTTCGTTTTACTTTGGTTTTAATAATTTTGATTGTTTCCACAAAAGCATGCGAGCGCAGCATGTTATATATTTTGGTTAGTGTGTGTCCTGTACTTTGGTTTTAATAGTTTCCACCGGTTTCACCAACGGTATTATGTTCTAGCTACAGCCTTAGCACTCCATTGTTAACGTGCGAATGTTGGCGACTTTTGAGCTACACTTTTTTCCTTCTTTACTTCATGTTTCGCGACTTTATGAACGTTGGCAGCATACACATTTTATTGTTTCCAGGCCGTAAATACTTACTTCCCGCCTAGCGACAACTGTTAAATCTTCCCCCACCATGAAAATGTTCGTGAATTTTGCTATTTAAGAAAGTTTATTTACAGGGCGGGAGTGGTGGGATATTCCAATTCTGGAAGAAAATATATTATAAGGTTAGTTTCAATTCTTAAAGGTATATTTATATTTGGTAAAGCTATACTATCGTATAGCTTTACCAAATAATATAATAAAATAAAAATATGTATAATATCCTTAGTACCTAATTATCAAAGTTGGGAAGTTTGTACCAATTTTCTCATGCAGGGTAAGAGCGACTAGACTTGGCAATACCATGCGGCGCTACTTGCATGAGCAAATGTCAGCGTAGAGTGCAACCCATTACTGCAAAACAGCTATTACCGCATAACACAGAACTACATTGGTAGCAAGGAAGGCGTTGGAATAACATCTTAGTTCTGCTCAAATGTGAGCAAAATTAATTTGTTTTACAAAAAGTAAGCTTTCTAACAGTGTATTTTTTTCATGTACTTTTTAGAAAGCGATGGCATTTCTAGTATACAAGCTGCCAAACGTTTAGTAACACAACAGCTTCACAGAAATATATTAGTGATTGCAAATTAGTTCAAAAAGTTACACTCAATTAGCACACTATTACAGTCCAGAGGTATGGAGCTGAACTGAATCTGTGCGGCACGTGGAAGATCTGTCAAGATGGATAAGCAAACCACGAGCATCCTATCTGAAATAAAGATGAAAATGAAAATTGTAAATGAAAAGAATGCAGAGTTCAATATGATGTATAGCATACAAGCTGTGCTTTTAGATCCCAATAAATGCTATTTGCTTGGTGATGCTGATAGAGAACTGGTAACATATTTCAAATATGATCCGATCACATCATATGAGTGCAATGAACTTTTTTCATTACAAATCTTATTTGTCGGAACGCACAATAAGCTTTTCATTTGAAAGGCTTCAGAAATATGTTATTGTTTTCAGTAAAATGGCTGCAGTTGGGTAAAGATTAAGTTTAATTCCTGCTTTGATTTTTACCTAGTAAGAGTTTTAAGATGTTTAAGAAATTAATTTTATTATTTGGATATTATTTTACATTTGTTCAGTAAATACTACAACCCGAGTTATAGTTGCTTGGGTGTTTTCATAAAGTACGTATGTAAAGAAGGAAATCAGAGTCAGCCTGTATATATGAACAATTTGTATGTGTTACATAATTATCTAAATAGGTGTGCATTAACGAATATCCCGCAAGTCATTTTTGTTCTCTGGAAAGAGTAATGTTTACTTTAAAACATGTTTGTTTACCTCTCCACCATGCGATCTTATCAATGACTTGTTGTGATGCAGCGAGAAGGTCGGTTGCAACCTATGTTGCGGAACGGCGGACGGTACCAACTTCCTAACTCTGCTAATTACTTAAACCAGGGCTAATAGGCCAGATTTTTAATATTTATTAAACTTCACATTTGTACATCATTAAAAGACAAATTTAAGCGAACATACGAATCGTAATTATAAATACAAATTGTAAATATAAAAGTAAAAATATAAAAAGTATAAATATAAAAACTAAAATTTAAAAAGGGGAAAAGTGAAAATATAAATTTAAACAACATACTACTGACATTTCAAAAATATAATAAATAATGATAATAACACTCATAATGATAATGAACTAAAACAAGCACATATCATACATACATTCATAATTAACACCAATAATTATTATTACTACTTCTAATCAGCAATTCCAGATATATAAAATCAAATTATCAAATTTATTAACCTTTAAATTTCATTTATAATTAATCTATTATCTTTATTTAGTATTTATATATTAAACAATAATTATTATATCAATAATAGATATTAAAATGTGTTTATTAATTTTCAAACTATTTCCTTTACATATTTAGTTATCAATTTATTAAATATTCTATTTAATTAATATATGCATATATATTCATAAATTATTAAATTTATTTTACATATTATTATTTATATATTATTCAATTTTATTTTATTTTATGTAGCTATTTATTATTATTTTTATTTATTTATGAACAATGTACTTAAATATGTGAAATATACATAGTGGATACAGAAGGAATCACATTCCATCCAAAACTTAAATGTCGAGATTTCACCGGAAATATATGTTTTGAGCTCCCCTAGTTCGAAAATGGTTTTTTTTAGAAGAACTCTTTATTCTGGACGAATTTTGCGGACATGTGCATAAGGGTTAAACCGTAACAGTTAGACAAAAACTTACAACACAAGAAATGTAGATTTCGTTCAAATACATAGTTTATTTCATATACATTATTTTATGTAGAGCCGACCGTTTCTGGAATATTCTTTGTTATTGTTTGCAATTCCAAACTACATTTTTCTCAAACGGGAAGTGCCGTTTCGTTTCATCTCTCGTTTTACTGCAGGCCATGGAAAGCGAACCGAACTTCAATTGTTTCACATAGGATCGGTTTTTAAAATATTTTACTATCACTTTAGCCTATTGTAATCCTTTATGTCCCTTCTAACAAAGAAGCAAATAATAAGACAATACCTGCTAATGTTTATCTAGCAGGTCGTAAATAAAAGAATAATCGTTTGTAAGGAAGGTTGTTGGATTAAGAGCTGGAGAAATCATGTTAATGGAACACATCAGACTTTTTTTTTAATTTAGTGTTTCTAAAAGCAAACAAAACTTGTTTTTGTCTGATGACTGCTTTTCAATGATTTGAGAGTTGTTTCCCGTTAGGTTGTTCGATTTCGAATAATAGTTTTGTAATTATCACTATCTAAAGCTTTGGAGTTCACCCAGGAATGAATTAGACTGGAGAACATTATCGGTCATTAATTTTAATTGTTATTATGCCTATTCAATGTGAAGTGCGGCTTAGAAATACATTTGGTGAAGAAACCTCATGTGAAGCAAGAGTTTATATATAATACAGCGAATTCGGAAGATGCCTGTTTTTCTAGTAATGAATATCATAATGGACGCCCAAACACTTCTGTTACCCTTGCTGTTCGAGCAATGGAAGAAGCAAATCGAGGGTCCGCCTGGGTAGTGTGGTGGTAGCGTATCTGCCTCATGTTGAACAGGTCGCGAGTTCGATCTTCCTTAGGGTGGCTTACACAGATGAGGTTTCTTTTCTCGGGATTTTTCCTTATCCTGAGAAGACAAATGTCGAGTAACTTTAAGCTCCATGGACCCCAAGCTCATTTGAGCATCATTTCACCAATTTCAGTTCACTGTCGGATATGACCAACCAGGTTAAAGAACGTTAAGCTTAGGTCACAGTTCTAGCAGTAACATGCCAACTCTGGTTCTCAAGGTCTCAGGTTCAAACCCGGCTGAGGTCTTTTCTCGGGAGTAAAAATCTTTATCATGCTTTCCTTCGGAAGGGAGGTAAAGCTGTTGGTTCCGTGTCCCAGATTTACGGCGCATTAAAGAACCCCAAGTCTTATAAAGAGGCCTCTGACGAAATAAAGCGGTCTTTCGTGCACTATAGAATGGGACGCTAAGAAAAATAACAATTAAAGAGTGGCCATAAATAAAATTCAAATCAATTTTGAAAATCGACGGACATTTTATGAATTTATCGGAGCGACATTGAATATACTTTACAGTCCAGAGAGGTGTAAGTCATACCTTAGAGGAGGGCAATAGAGAAATAAAGAATGAATAAGTATATTTGTTGAAATACCAGCATGCTTACATTGATGTTCATCAAATGCACGGGTCCACAGATCGTACGTGCTTTTGCAGTACACAAGGCAGTAAGCAATAATAAAAAACAAATATTACAACAGTAAACACGAAAGTAAAAGAATAGAGATAGCCAAATATAGCAACCAACATTTACAGCACAGAATAAATCGTATGCAGATGTAGTAATGTACCCTATTATAGTAGACACACACAGTTCAGAGGAACATATACTCGCAATGCTAATACCACAATAAAACAATTACCAAAAAGTATATCATAATATATAAAAACATTATAATCACCTTTTTTTTTAGCTTTTCTTATGCCCCCCCTCTTCCCCACTATCGGCATTCACAGATCTCAGCTGTCTAGTCTTAAATAGAAATTTACCTAGCTTGTCCGCATCTTCCGGGCCTACTAGAACTCTCCATATCATTCGTAAAGAATCGCTGTGATTACTTTTTTCCCCCTCAATTCCTCCGTGTATCTTGCCAATATATTGGTCTACAACTCTTCCTCCTCGCAACTGGGGCAGATTCTCACACTATTCTCGTCAGTAATTTTTATCATCCGCCATGCTCCTAGTCTAATCCACGCGAGCCCTTCTCAAATGAGTATGGTACTTGTTTTTGATGTATTGCTGCATACCCCGCTCCGATTTTAGCCCAGACGGTGCTTCCAATGAAGTCTTTTCCGTGTATTGCGTAATTATTTGCTGTCTATTAATATCACACAGGCAATTCTTAATTTTTCTCCAAATACTCCGTCTGTTTGTCTGCTCCGCCATCCAAATGTATCCCATCCTAATGGTTTCCAAACCTTTCTTTAATTTTGATGCCCACGTCGAATTGCAGTCCATTCTCAACTGTACACGGTAGCAGACAGCCCTAATTAGACGCTCCGATTTTAGCCCACACTGTACTTCCAATGAAGCCTTTTCCGTGCATTGCGCAATTATTTGCTGTCTATCAATATCACACAGGTAATTCTTAATTTTTCTCCAAATACTCCGTCTGTTTGTCTGCTCCACCATCCAAATGTATCCCATCCCAATGGTTTCCAAACCTTTCTTTAATTTTGATGCCCACGTCAATTGCAGTCCATTCTCAACTGTTCACGGTAGCAGACAGCCCTAATTAGAAATTGATTTCCGTGAACAATTCTCCTTCAATATTTAGCTGATCTGATTTTTCACTAACATTTCACTATGTGCCCCGAATTCCCTCATTATTCCACTGTTAGCCGTGGCCCTCCCTACACCCAGGAAAAAAAGGGTATTGGTTTCGTTTCGTAGTCGGCTTACCCTCCCCGTATTTTGAAGTGGCACACCTTAGGAGTTTCAAGTGGATAGGATGTCTTGGAGTCAGAAGCCTATCGGGGAGCCAACGGCACGAAACCACAGAATGGAGAACCTGGAACGAGTGGTCGGCCCATAACTAGGTATGACAGTGAGGAAGTGGATGGTATGCAAACGAAATGGATGAAATAAAAGGTGATGATGGCATAATTGGTGGAATGAGTAGCGGGGGAAACCGGAGGACTCAGCCAGACGCTGCTTCGTGCACTACAAATCCCGCATGTGGGCGCTTGGGATTAAACCCGAACCGCCTAGGTGGGAGGTGAGCGGTCTAATTCAGAAAATGCTGCATCAACAGTCAGACGTTGTCCATGAATTAAACACAACTGACTCCCTATCAAGAACAATAACACAAATCGTTGCAGACATTTTTACAGTGACACTCTCAATTTGGTTTGGAATATCGTTAGTAGTGATGAGTCTTGGCTAGTTTTTTATTCTCAATAAAAGGGTCAATCGGTTCAACAGATCTTCCGAAAGGAACTTAGCCTACAAGACCAGCGATTTTGCAGTGCTGGTAAGATGGCTTTAAAATGGGTCAAATAGCTATTGCACCATTGAAGCATAGACGGACTGGTAAGTTTGACTGGTACAAAAATATCCCTTTCTCGCAATTTGTTTAAAATAGTTCGTGAAAATTGCCTAAAAGAAAAAAGTGTTTTCATCATGACAACGCATCGCCACATACCTACAGAAAATCTAACAAAGTATCTGGATGACCTAAAGGTTAGCACCATAGACTCTCCACAATTCAGGTCTCACCTAATATCTTCTGATTTGTTTTTCTTTCCAAAATTAATGATAAAATGCTTGGAATTACTTTTTCGTCATCTAATGAAGCAGTTATTTTAAAATCTTGGTTTCTGAAGTGCCTCAGGAAGAGCGACACTGTTGCTTTAAGAACTGGTTTCTTCGAATGCAAAAATATATTGATATTATAAAGGAATATTTTTAAATACAATAAAATTATTTAAAGTTTTAAAACGAACGCTTGTTTGATTTTCTAAAAATGTTCAGTGTCGCCCAGGAAAGACCCTCAAGCAATGACTCATGGTCATCCGTTTGATTCATTAATGATTCTGAGTTATTTGAGCGTGTGACCGACAGCTTACAGTCAAACCTGACTTGTTTGTGCCTTTATGAAAACGTTCCTTTGTGACCCAACCTTTAAGTCACGAAGACTATGGTGTTCTCCCTATAAAATGAACGAAAATCCGTAAACGTCAATTTTCTATAAAGGGTGCTTGAGAAAATTCCTCTCAAAGGTGGCCACTAAGCGTACCAGGCTTCTTTTCTTTTATGACCTCGTTTAATCAAAATTTATTTATCTTCTCTTTCAACCTTGGCTGTTGTAAGAGCGGTTATGACGTTCCTCAAGCAGGTAAACCGTATAACGTTATCCAGTGTTATTTGCCATGGAACACATCCTGAAAATAATAGTAGTTGGCTTCATTGTCTTGTTAACTTGCAGGATAGTTTCGTATTTATTTGTAGTGGCTCAAAGTTGTACACTTAACCGGTAACACATGTTTTGAGAGCTCCGAGCTACAGCTTTTGCAATAGAAATTCAACTAAAACACCCAGAAGCTTCTATAAGAACGCTATTTTCCAAGAGCCACTTTCCCCACCCTCAACTCCCTTTACATGAAATACTTTTCCAAAAATGTTATATTCTCAAAATTGCTAATGTTGATTAAAATGTCATATATTTAAGATAATTGCAGGAGAAAGAAGTATATCTTGAATTCTCTGTGAACTGCCTCAGACGACCACTTCCGGATGACTTTTGTAAACCATAAGAGGTAGACAAAAACTTAAATCTTTGGAAAACACACAACTAATGTCATATACATTTTTTTTCTAGAGATTATTATTTCCAAGATATTCCTTGATATTGGTTTTGGTTTTAAAATACTTATACTTTTCTCAAATCGTTATTGTCTCTTTCGTTTTACTCCTAGCCATACAAAGAAATGAATTTCAATGAAAATCGTATAGCGAAAGCTGTTAAAAGGTTTGACTGTCGCTTTAGCCTAATTCATTCCCTTATTTCCTTTCTGCTTGCAAGAAAGCAAGTAATAAGTGCATCTCTGCTAGCGATTATCTCAATTAGCATGATGTAGACAACAAAATATATAATCTTTCGTAAGAACAGTTTGTTTGCAGAACTGGCAGAGAAAGTAATGTGAATGGAACAGTATTGCATTTCTAATGAATGAATAACCTAATCTGAACAGTGATAAATAGTTTCGTCGTGAGAATTATGAGACCACGTTTTTCCTCTTGTTCAAAATATTGTACGAAAAGCTCGTAATTAGTCAAAACATACACTTGAAAGCAAACGTGGAGTTAAAATCTGTCCAAATAAGAAGTAGAAAACAAACTACGATTTCAATAAGAACCTGGCTTAACTTTCTCATAATGAAGAGGATTTAATTTATTTTCAGAATCTTGATTTCTAGAAAAGGAGGGTATGAAATCAAGCCAAATCATCCATGAAATTTGAAAAATCTACAGAAAATGATGTATCTTGTTTAAATTTACACTAGTTATTACGTACAATATTTTTGTCGTATTTCAAATTTCTATCCTATATGGGCATTTAAATATAAGGCAGCTACTGTCTAAATACAATGCACCAATAAAAAGGCCCTTCTCGATGCATATTTTCAAATATTCACATAAAAAATTCAAGTTTTACAGTAAATTAGTTTACAAATATTAACATTTTGTAACACTTCTAATAATTGCATACAAAATATTATTTGTACTCTCCAAAGCTCTTGATTTTTCAAATTTTAATAAGTTATATATATAACATTTATAGCATTACTTCCTAAAACTATATGATAATTTATTTTAATGTACCTTTGCAAGGTAGTAAAAGGTTCAGAAGAAATTCGTAAAGAATTACAAAATAATATCATTCGCAACATTTTGAATATGTAAAAACACTGAAAAACTTTGTGAGAAAATAAGCCGTAAATTTCGGCGTGTCTTTTAAGGTGATACAACTGTAAATCTTGGAAAAACCACAGTGAGTCAAGATATCTCGTTGAAATTAAACCAGTGTTACACATTTAATGTGGTATGTCTGCCATGTATTAACATTCTAGATTGTATGTTTCTTTAAATTATAATAAATTTTACTGTCTAAATTTTTTATTGTAATAAAAATTCAAACGTGATGTATTTTTTTAAAAATACTCACATAAATATTTAGTTTTTCAGAAAATGAGTTTACCAATAAATGTCATTATTATATTAGCCATCTTGACTTTTCAAAATGTAATGATTTATGTCTCAAAATTGCAGCATTATTTTGAAATCATATGTAACCAGTTCGTTTAATGTAGGTACTTTTGAGAAGCAGTGTAAAAATTATCAAAAGATAAGTAGCAAGTTGCATCCTGTGAAGCATTTACAGTATGGACAAATTTGCAAAATGGTTTGCAAGAACACAGGGGGCGTACTTAGAAACAAACATGCGTTTCAGTTAATTGGTAGTTAAGGTGGGCCAAGAAGAACAATTATATATTCTGTTAAAGTTTAGAAATCGATGTATTAGAAAACCAACTTAATCTTTCACAAGTTGCACAAATCGATCAACTTGGTAGGCATGCGCTGTCCACCTAATAGTAGTTTCAGTTAGTTGATAGTTCAGGTGTGCTAAATCG
Source organism: Hymenopus coronatus (assembly GCA_030762935.1). Classification (NCBI taxonomy): domain Eukaryota; kingdom Metazoa; phylum Arthropoda; class Insecta; order Mantodea; family Hymenopodidae; genus Hymenopus; species Hymenopus coronatus. Next base: position 534,330,820 of record CM060900.1, on the reverse strand, counting down.
AAAAAAAAAATCTTAAAGTTTGGAAATCGTATTATTTTATTCAGAAAAAGAAATGTAATAATTCAAGAGGTTTGCTAAATTTCACAGTGGCATTACCATAGGAAATATCGATACTGCACAATTTACATATAAAAGCAAAATAAATGATATCCCAAAACTCCATCTAGCCATTACATTGAAAAGACAAATATTGCAGCACATAATGTTTCTAGTTATGATTTTAAACGGCTCAACACTCTAGCAACTGATACTTTTAATTAAAAATCCCTAAACTTTTGGTACATTTTTTGTGTACCATTTTAAAAAGTGTTTTAAAATCATACCTGTACGCAGACAAATACAACTAAACAATGGTGGTATTAGAATATTAAGGCATGTGAAATTTGTCTTTCCATCGTATTTTAATCAAAAGAGCTGGTTACATTGCGCTAGAAAGGGTGCACATAGTAAAAAGTATTTGCTTTGTCCAGAAGTGTTACATTACTGTAAAAGGATTTTTACCTACACTTAGGTTTGAGTGATTAATTCGGGCAGATACTAACCGTTTCCCCCCTGAAAAAACACAATTGAATTTGCAATGAACGATCTTGTTGCATTTAAAGGAATCCATATATAAGATTCGGTTCTTTATTTATTTGAGGGATCAATAAATTGGTACAACAACGATTGTGGCTAAGATGCACAAACTGATTAAGTTTTGCAGTCTGTTATTTGCACTACCAGTAAATGTGCAAACGCACGAGTAAACATGCTAGTTTTGTGCTGATGAAACCTCCCAGAACAGGAATTACCTTATAAAGCTTCAATTACTGCTACATTAATAATTTCTATTGCCAATATTGGAGAATCCACGTCAATGTGATTGGATATTACCTAGACTTGAATCTTTCAAGCTTGGAAAATATGAAACAAGACTGGTACGCGCGAGAACTGCGTAATTATTTCCGAAATCGTGTTATGATAAAACGTAAATGGCGTATGGAACAACTATGATTTTGTCCTCTCTTATTTTGGCATCATTTTTGTTTTGTTTTTCTGTTTTGTTAAGTATGTTCTAAAACTTCGCATAGTATCTAATATAACTAGCTTTTAGCTTCTCTACACACACTATTTAAGTACGTAGTTGGTAGAGACGGTATTGTAAGCCACCTAAAAACGCTATAGCGAGAGCTCACCGGAAATATACGCCTTGTGGTCCCCTGAGACCAAAAAGAAATGCACGTTTTGAAAAACGTCCACAGGTGTGTTTGTTTGTGGATAATATAACCCAAAAACGAAAGTCCGTTAAATAATAAACTGGGCGTTTAAGTTTAGTATTTTCGAAGGATGCGACACAACGAATTTTAGGTAAATCCCCTGCTTTAACATACCATTTACATTGAAGATTTTCCAAAATTTTCGAATTTTTCAAAAAGACCTCTGAAGGTTTTCAATTAAATACCATGTATTAAGAATATTTACACGAAAGATAAAAATGCATGTGTTGCATTTTCTGGGAATGACCTCTAAAGTCTCTTCTTTCTGGATAACTTTTGTACAAGGACACAAAAGTATAGATCTCGTCAATACACACAGTTGTGGAGCTAACCGTTTCCAATATATTTTTTTCTAATTGCTTTCAACTTTAAAATACATACGCGTTTCTTTTGTTTTACTCCAGGCCACGCAAAGAGAACGGAATTTCACTGACAACTACATAGTGAGAGCTTTTAATACATTTGACTATCGTTTTAGCTTAGTTTACTCCCTTGGTTCCCCTCTACTTAGAAGGAATAAGAGCATTTCTGAAAATTGTTATGGTGATTAATATGAAGTATATAGATGAATAATCTTTTGGAAGAAGTTTGTTTGCAGTCTAGTTAGGGAAAGTCATATTGTTAATTATGTATAGGCTTTCTTTATCCTCATTGAACAGATAGATGGCTTGTAAAAGGCTAAACCAGTTAATCTTTTTCCTGTGCTGCATGGGGCAGTATGGCAAAGAGGCGAAACAAAATGCACAAACATCTGGAAAGGTGTCAAAAGAAGATTAGTAGACATCAGCAGCGAGGAATTAAATCGAGTTGTAAATTTCAACCCTCTCTAGCTCTAGCAAACGAAATAAAACTGAAACGGGGTAAAGAGGCGTGTACACTTTAATAAGGAATGGCTGAAAATATAAAAACAAGAATCTCCTCGTTATATGATTTAGATGAAGCTTGGGTACACATTATGACGGAACGTGCACAGTGGGAGAACCAGCGAACAATTCAACCAAAATAAAAATGTTTAAGTCCTGCTAGAAGCAGATTGGTATGTTGGGATCTACTGGCTGACCAGGGAAACTGGCAAAACATGGGCAATTTCCTGGCTAAAGTGCGCGAAGACAGGTCAATTTTGTTTAGTTTGTCTAAATCAATTTATCTTTATTTTTCTTTTTACCTGTATCTTTTGTTTCTGTTTGTCAGCTTTAACTTGCATTTCAAATGTGTAAGCACCGTCAACAACGCATGCAGCAAGTGTTTGTAGAACAACTTTAATAATTTGCATAATACTTTAAGATAAGTCTTGTTTATAATAGTTATACTTAACATATTTTCGGGTAAAACATAATACTGACAATTTCAAACATTAAGAGGCTAAACACATTAATAAATTTCATGTTAAATCTTCTCGTAGTTAAAATGAAAATACCATTAGCACAGAAGGAGGGGCACTAACATAGGGTAATTAAATTATAAGGTAACCCCTGCCGCTGACTCTCCTCACTGCGCGAGAAATCCGAGAGCCACCGGGAAAGTGGTGCCGGCAAAGGCGTACTGGAGACCTTACCTTAAATAATGCTGAAAATATTGACCATCTGCTCCCAAACAGGCAGCATAACAAGTAAAAAAATGTTCTCACTCATTCACCTGAGCTCAGCAGCAGAAATCTCTGTGTAATCTATAGAAATTAAGTGTTAACATCATAAGGATTCCTGCTGCTAAGTTTAGACGAGTGAGCGAGAATATTTTCGCAAATTTGCTGCCCGCATATGAGCAATGTTTCCGTAATTTATCCTAAGATACTTATTTTAGTGTGCCTTTGCCGGCACCACTTTCCCGGCGACTCTCGGATCTCTCGCGCAGTGAAGAGAGGCCGCGACAGGGGTTATCTTATAATTTAAGGACCCTATATAAGCGATATCGGTGGATTTTCTGTCTGTTCTCTAATATCTGGCTAACAAATACAACACTATTATACTGGTTTAAATGCGAGAAATGAACGAGAGCATTTTAATAATTACCCGTGTTAGGAATGAATATGCAACTTTTTCAAAAACAAAGTATTTATATCTCAACATAGTTCCCTTTTAGGAACACGCCCTTTTTCCAACGTTCCTGCCTTTTTAACCCCTCAAAAATAGGAAGGGTCAAGCTCTGCAAAATACGCCTCTTTCTTGATGATGACTCATTTCATTTAATTTTGATCTCACGCTCCATTTTTTCATGTTCGGGAACAAGCAGAAGTTGCACATGGGGCTCATGTGGAGCAACCACAGCAATTAATAACGCAATTCTTGCATTTTGTAAGCGAAAGCTCCGGACGAATGTGCTGGTGTGTTGTGTTGAAAGAGCACTTACTTTTTCGCTATATGGGGCCGTATCCTTCAAATTCTTGCACAATCGGACCAGTAGCTCAGTGTCAATGTCAGGCACTCCAGTTAGTCGTTGAACGTGTTTCCGCTTAAATGGAAAAAGTTCAGCATCGTTCAGTGATTCGCTTTTTACTTTTGATGAGATAACTTGCGAGGGGATATTAGTGGGTGCTGTTTAAGGGTACTTTTTCCATTTATGACAACGTTTAGATATTGGCTGAACAACTTTAAAGATGTTGAAGTTGTTTGATGAGGAGCACCCAGAACACCAGGGCAGATGTGAATACCGAGGAAAACATTGAGAAGGTTCACCATGTGATTCTCGTTGATTGTGGAACGAAACGTCGCGAAGAGACACGGAGCCATGACAAGTTGGGATGATAAAGTTGTAGGCTCGATGGGTGCTGCAATTCAGCTAGTGAATAACGAGCAGGTTATGGTATTCGTACTTCGGAGCTTTGTTTGGAGATATTTACGCGAAATCCGAGGGGCTTTTTGCACTGAGTTGTCACAGTCAATGAGACCAGAATTCAGCATTATACTCGGAAACTCAAGTAACAATCAAAACAATGTATCCTTGCGGTGAATACGCTCAAAAGAAGGCTAAGAAAAATAATGTCAACTGTTTTTGGGATGCAAAGCAACTTTTATTCATTGACTTCTTAGAAGAAGAAAAAAAAAAAAAATACTGGACAGCACTTGACAAATTATAAGCAAAGTGAGTTATTGGCCAGATGGGGCAAGAAGTTGAAGAAGGAGCTATGACCCCATCTGGCGAAGAAAATTCAATTCACCACAACAAGACACCAACACATTCATCTGGAGTAATTGCTGCCAAACTGTATAAATTGCATCAGGAATTACTGCCGCATCCACCACATTTGCCCGGCCTGGCTCCCTGCACTATTCTCTTGTTCTCAAACATGTACAAGTAACTCGGAGAACAGCATTTAGATGGAAGGAGTTCACCATCAAGACAGAGGCGTATTTTGCACAGCTTGAGATGCCTATCTTTGAGGGGTAAACATGACAGGAATATTGGAAGAAGCGTATGTCTCTAAAAGGGTAATTAGTTGAGGAGCAAGCAATTTGTTTTTGAAAAAATTACATCTTTATTCCTGGCACGGATACTTATTAAACCGGCGTCGTATATATCACCTTGATATCCTCTGCACTCTGAATTTTCTGAGCATTTTGAGTGCACAAGCACACTACATTCTTTACGCACTATTGCGTATAATTAGATTGTAAATAGAATTTGATCCTTGATAGTTATTCCAATTAATACGCAAATATTAGAACTATTATGAGATATGTTTACTTCTTACATGATGTGCTATATTCATCAATGTGCAGTAAAACCAATAAACCTTGTTAACTCTGACTTAAATAAAGGATGTGTTACCTTACGACAGTAAAACCTTTAAAATTGTTTACAAGAGCTAAATACAACGGTACCGTTGAAGAAGTAGTGTTGCCTAGACTTCCCCCACCATTATACCCCAGCTACCCAAGCCCCTCTGACACCACAAGCAATGCCACAACGAATGGGGACAGTGGCTGGCATTGGATAGTGTGTAAGAATCACAATAATGTTGATAAACCATATCTTTATTTGCCTCCTATGAGTGTAATACAATATGGAATCTACAACACATCAATCATGTTGTTTTCTGGTGTGTGTGTGCAGCTACAAATCTGTCTAAATTGTTTACTACGCCTGCTGCCACTGTAGAAGGCTTCCTTTAGGTTATCGCATTTTCGTTAGCGTTCTATACTTGACACACAGTATTCTTCAGAATGGCTATTTCTGAAATATCTGTTCATATTGTACCTTAATAGTGCATTCAGCGTTTTATAACATATTAAAGATGTGTTCCAGCCACATAACTTTTTCTAGCTGTTCCATTTACCAACTATTCGTACAGAAGATTATTCTTTTATCTACATCACGTGAATCGAGATAAACATTACCAAAATTGGCCTAATTACATGCTTCCTTGTAAGCAAAAGGGAAACAAGGGAATGTCAGTCAAGGTGTTTTAAATGGTCACTATGTGAAACAATTGAGGTTCAGTTCACTTTGCATAGTCCCGTTCGAGAAAAGTTACGGCAGTTCAAAACTAAAATTAATAACAAGAAACGCCTCGAAAACGCTCAACTCTACAAGAGAAACATATATGATATAAATTATGTTTTAACGAGATGTACATTCTTGTGCAGTAAGTTTTTGTCTAGCTCTTGCGGTTTGACCGTAATGCAAAATTCTGCAAAACTCATTCAGAGGCTATTTCTAGAAAAATCAAAATATACATATTATTTTTATGTAAATATTTTTAATATACTTCATTTTAATCACAATTTTTAGAGTCATTTTTGAGAAAATCAAAACTTTCGAAAAATGTTCCCTGTAAAGAGCAGTTGGCGGTGGGGGATTTCCTTGAAAATCTTCGTGTCGCTTTTTCGGAAGATACTGAACGTAAATACTAAGTTTGGAATTTAGCGGAAGTTTCTTTTTTGACCTATGGTGTTCACCTAATTTTTTCTAATTTTTTTTTCAAACGCAGGGATATCAAAACATGTATTTCCGGTGAAATTTCGGTATCGAATGTTTTGATAGAATACAATACCTTCTCTATCCACTATGTACATTGTACTTGCGGGCTAGAGAAAGTAAAAATATGGTTAACTTTCACTCATCTCAAAAAGAATTCTTCTTCCCATTCAATTTTAAACCTTGCAAGGAACATGTTAACAAAACTTCACTCAATGTTTATGACTGCACCTATCCCGACGACTGCCTAAAGACGTTACGTTGCGTTGAAGGGGTGAAACTAGGGCTATACACAAGAGTTTACTGAGCGGCATGTCTGAGCAGGAACTCGTAGCCCGTTCCGTTCAGGCTACTGCCAGTGGAGGTGTCGCTACTGTTGTCGTTGGCTAACTAATATAGAGTACAGAGCCGTCGCGGGGAGTTGCGGAGGTCAAGCGCATGGTACAGTCCGTCACGTAATGCGCGGCATTTATATTGACGTTACATTTATAATAGGCAATATTTATCGAATTTCAGTTACTGTAATTGTCAGCACTGTTGTGATAGGGAATTGTGCACAATGTATGAACAAGATTCTTTAGAGCACCTTTATACTCGAACACTCCTGTAATGCACACTGATTTCCACAGCACCTGTACAGTGTATGACGTAACAGTTAGTGCGAGCGTTCGCCACCGGTTAAATGAAGTGGGGCGGGTAGTGGGAGAAATTGAGGTTTGGAAATCTGTCTCTATGTTTCTTTTTCTAAGTACATCAAGTTGGATTTGGTGTATTTTAAATAATTATAAAATCAGGGGCTATATACTTTTAATTTGCATTTATTACTTTCTCTACACGTACTATGCACATAGTGTATAGAGAGGGTATCGTATTGCGAGATTTCACCGAAAATACATGTTTTAAGACACCTGAATAAAAAAAAAAGCATTTTAGAACAATGTCCATGTGTGTGTGTGTGTGTGTGTGTGTGTGTGCGCGGGTGTGTGGGCAGCATAGCTCCGAAACAAAAAAGAGCGTTAAATACCAAACTTTTTATTTTAAATATAAAACTTTTAAGGATGCGACACGAAGGTTTTCAAGAAAATCCCCCCACCCCAACTACCCTTTACATGAACATTTTTTCCAAAATTTTGATTTTCTCAAAAATGACTAACGATTTCTGTTAAAATATCGAATGTTTAATATATTTTATGACAAACGAAATGTATATCTTGGATTTTCAGGGAATAACCTCTGAAGGCCTCTTCATTCTGGATGACTTTTGTATAACTAGCAAACCGAAGGAGATATACAGAAAGTTACTACATAAAAATGTAGATCTCATTAAAACACACAATTTATGTTAGGTATATGCATTTTCTGTAGAGTTAACTGTTTTCAATATATTCCGGATTATTGGCTTCAATTTTAGCCACTTTAACCTTTCTCAAACGCGAACACATCTTTCTTCTCGTTTCTCGCTTGTTTACTCCTAGAAAGCAGAGATTGGAATTTCAATTGTTTCACATAGCTACTGTCTTTTAAAGGACGAGACTATTGCTTTAGCCTGTGCATTTTATTATTTCGCTTCAACATACAAGGAGCTAATTCTGTTTATGTTTATCTTCATTAGCATTACATAGATAACAGATTAATGTTTTGAATAAAAGGTTTGTTTGCCGAACAGCTAGAGGACATCATGTATATTTCTGTAATAAGGACAAGTTCTGCTAATGTTTATCTCGATTAGCGTGATGCTGATAGAAGAATAAGCTTTTTAACAATAATTTGTTACAGATATATAGAGAAAATCATGTGATTTGTTTCTACGTAAAGGAATCATACAATTATATATAATACATATATTAACATTTTAATAATCCAAATGAATTAATTCAATTCCCTTTAGAAAGCGTTATTCAAATGCAGAACTCTTCCTCCCTTCAAGTGGAGCAATGGACCTCTATATATGGATGCAGACATCACCACAGCAAGGGATTTGTTTATGAGGCTATACATTGCCTTCTTTCTCATAGCTTCCTCTACCCGATGTTTCTGGAAGATTATAGGCAAAGTGCCAGCTACTGGTGGCGCCGTACCAAGCCTCAATATGCAGTTAAAACTACAATACTAGCTCAACTTTCATTGTTGTCATCTGCCACATGAAAATTGCAACTATGTATGGTTAAAATGAACTACTGGAATGGTCATATAAAGTCCATAAAGGATGTTGGAATGTGTACATTGTTTTGATAAACTACAAATTGTGTTCTATCTTTTGAAATGAGTTGTTCATTGTTTGTTCTACTTTCAGGACAACTTACTCCAAAACAACTTTTATAAAATCCTATTACTTTCTCTGTTGTATTAATAGTGAAAGCAGTGTTATAAACAGTATGGAAGTTTGCCTGTCACGTCGGGAGTACTGAAGTACAGCTTCTATCAAAGACACCACAAGTCGCAAGTCGACGCTGATCGTAGATTTCTTACTCAATGGTATCTACAAAAGTATGTTCCTATTGGCGGAATGCATATTTGTAGCGAAATAACCCATTGCCAGTATTCACATAAGAAACTGTGGACGTTTGTCTTCCTTTCTCCCACATTTGCCATTTTTCTCTTTATAATCAGATTTATATTCTACTTCTTCTTGAACTGCAAAGTTAAGCTTTAGCAGGCATTTCCAAGAAAACACTTGGGAGTTACTGACAAAACTCCAAGAAGAAATGTTGGCGAGTCACACATACCATCATATATGCGCGCAGAGCTCGGTACCGAATGTGTTCTTTTTGAGTGAACTTAAACAGAAAGTCAGCTTTGAAACACGCTAGGTATCATTTTCGTAATATTTTCAGGCTCATCACGAACTGCAAATGTATTTGCTTCTCCACACAATTGTACGAACATAAAATGTTTCAAAGAAATAGGTTGTCAGTTAATTTTCCAGCTTGTGATAATTTGCACCACATTCAATAGCAATTTTTGGTTCCACATATATTTGTGAGAAAAAATTCTCTAAAATGAATTACATATTTAAAAACCAGCATTGCGGCAGACTATGCAACTATAATTTGGTAGATCTATTAAGGCTGTATGCATAATTCTTAGCGGCAGATAATGACGGACCCGTCTAAAGAAAAACAAATCCCCGAAGTGAGAAAAGGACAACGTTAGATGCATATGAGGAAGGATTCCCCTCTGTTCCTTTAATTTGGACATGCCTGCTCTATAAAGCATGTCTGTCACAAACATATCTTCCCATTTTGTCTTTGGTTGTCCAATCGAACGTCGAGCACCTGGTTTGTATAGGAATGCATCTTTGATAATCCTGTTGTTATACATTCTTTCTATATGTTGTGACCATGTCATTTCATGTTGCTAATTCTACTTAATTTACCTTTAGTTCTTCTAGTAAAGTTTTCTCCAAAACATGATGGCCTTCAAACGGGACCGTTCCCTCCTTCCACTGGGCAATAACCATTAGCAAACAAAAGGAGACCCTGTACTAGGGGTGAGAGGCAACGTAGAAAAATCTCAATTTCCTGCAGACTCCAAGACTCTGCTTGCAAGTCGATATTCGCGCCTCAGTTAAGGGACCAATAAGTGGAAGACTTGGCACCTGCGAGGGATTGGTTTCCAACCGTAAACCACCTAATTCCAAATTAATAATATTAATTTGGGAGAGAGTTACCATGTTTTGAAAAATACTGTATTTGTACATTTAGGATGTAATCCTTCCATGTATCCTGATACACAACTGAGAAATTGCATTTCTGATGTTACTTCACTACTTTTGAGAGCTCTTTTGAAGATGCAATAGTCACTTCCATATAACAATAGAAGACTACGAATAGTATGTAAAATATATTTTATTGTTTTTCCTTTTAGAGATCTTTGGGTAGTTCCGCACATATGTTTAAATTGGTTCAGCTTTTGACCAGGATCATTCTTTTAAACAAAGGAAATCCCACATTCTAGACATTTAATGCCTACTTCGCTGTTATTTTTTTATTCAGAAAAAATTTTTGACTGCTTGGCCATAACTTTACATTTTTGTAGTATATTTATTAGTTATACTTTATATGTTGCTGCTCTCTGAAATGAAGGGGTGGTAGCTGCATGTCTTCTGCCATGCTGGCACTGACAGTCTAGAAGAGGGTGGCAACTTAACAGTACAAAAGAAACAAAGGGAGGGGGGATTTTTTGATAGTGTTTAATGCCCGCTTATACTATTTGTGGCACCGCAGACGCTAACATTGATGATAATGGAATGGAGATGTAGCACCGGTAGAATGCGATGGCGGGGGAAACCGGAGAACTCGGAAAAAACCGCCCCTGCGCCGCTTTGTTTACCACAAATCTCACATGCAGTCACTTGGGATCGAACACGGACCATCTAGGTGAGAGGTGAGCGGTCTAACTACGCGGGCAGGTACGGCCATGCCTCCGCAGTTCTGCAGCTACTTTTTGTCAATCAATATGTAGCTGTATGTTTATGCCCCGTTGGCATGACAGCGAAACAGAACCTGCGGATTCATATGGTATAAGAAACACCCGTTTTAAGGATACAGTCCAGCTATAACTAAAGGGATTTTTCGAACTACAGGCAGCCGCTTTCAGAGGCTAATCCACCAATTAATTGTCATCAAGAAAGAAAGGCAACCTTCGCAAATCACTTGCTTCCCTAAGACAGGATCTTTGACCACATCTAGCTGTGACTTATTTCTGTGATAAAGGTTATACCTACCATCAAAACTTTGTCACATCTGTGATTAAAAATAAAATGGCAGACATTACACATGTTCCGTGGCTACAGCCAAACCACTAATTTCTTATGAAAAGATTCACAATGCGAAACATAATTATTATAAAAACAGACCCAAAACACTGGAAATATCTAAAAGCATTGCAGAAGCCATTATGAAGTGTATGAATAATATACGAATAATGATGTTAGGAAAAACTTAAATTCATTGGAAAATCAATATTTAGAAGAACAAAATGAAAGTTATTATGACAGCCATTACTTACTAGTTTTTCTGTTGGTTTTGTTATTCATACTCATAAATGTATTAATTAACGTTATTTAAAAATGGACTTTTTGAGGTTAAGTTTTAGGTTAGGCTATACGAAAATGTTCAGATGAATGTAAAAGAAAGATAAAGTAAATTTATTTATAAATATTCAACATAATGACACAACTAACATTCTAAACAGAACAAAATAGCAACCATTATTGCAGCTGATGGTGCTAACTGTTGGATATGCTTTCTTAAGTTGGTTATAAAAGATGTGATAACATTTTTGATGTAGTGTAATAAATTCGACAGCTTTAATGTGATCAAAGCTTTCATCACATTCTGTGATACACATGTGACAGTAATACAGGCCTTGCGCGAACAATACTTTTAGACTGGTCATGCAATAGTGGACATGCTGGAGATCCGACAAACACCTCTTTGGTTGTGTATTTGAATGCTCTGTCTGCCCGTTACTGAAGTTAGCTACTTACTGTTTTGAAGAGAGACGAATCTGCAAACTGATACGGACTGTAATATATTAGACACACCACAACTCTCCAGCTGCTGGCATCTCTAGTGGAGGTCCTTGGTGACGACCCATGTGCGGTTGACAGGGTCTTTAAATTTTTATCAACATTTAATTTTACCGCCAGGATCTAGTTCGTTTTATTTATCATCGTACTGCGCGTTTAGTTGTATCTACTGTTATCCCCTTTTACGCTCCATTGGTTTACATGGTTTTATGGTTTTTTATGGTTTTAGCAATGAATAGTTTTTACAGTTCCTTTTACATCTTAAGTTTAGCTCGCATTTTATTCTTTACTGATTTCAACCCTCTTTTAGTCCTGGTCTCGTGCCACGTTAAGTTTTCTAAGGGTGCTGATAACCTAGTAGTTGAACGCCCTTAGACCCCAATCATGATCATTCCACCTCCATTTTCGCCGTGGGTTGATTGCGATAAGAGTCCTACTCTTAATCTGTTGGCATAAAAAGATTTTAAATGTAACTGGACACTTTAAACAGTTCGTGGTATAATCAACAAGAGTGGCTGTGCGGTAGTTATTATAAGGAAAACTGTTTTCTTTTGGCCTTGTTTATTATTTTGTGTGAAAAGTGTAAGAAATAGGTACATTGCGTGTGACTTTTACAGTTTAGACCACGATAGCCACTGCTGAGCTGTTTATTGATGGAGCCATAGGCAAGCCTAGTCGCACAAGAGGACAGGGTGTGAGGCAACAAGAAACGTGCGATGTTGCATGTTGTAGCAACTGCTAGGCAACCGCGACGTTTCCGCAAATACACAAACTCCTGCTGAAGGCTAAGCTGTGGATAAGAAGAATGTCATGTTGCTTTGCCGTTTACAATGCTGCAAACAAACGAGCTGGTATTTTTACGCTCTACCCGAGCTGACGGCAGTTGCCACATTGTGAAGTGAGAGAGAAACTGTGGTCACATAGGCTCTTCCCATCCAATACCGCAGCTCTCTCTCTCTCTTCATATACAAGTTTGACTGGTCGTGTCCCTGTATGGCTAAATTTAAACTAAATATTATTGTTCTAGTCCCGTTCCATATAATCGCATAACCTTTTCCACCCTTCCGTTCCGCGAGCTTCCAGCAGAGAGCCACAATACAGTCAGTTCTCTGTGCGACTGAAACGCTCGATGAATGACATTTTATACTAATGAATGAAATTTGTCACGATTCACATGCTGTGGTTCCTATACAAGCCACCGCTGGTATTCCATTATTCATTTTCCCATGGTCTAGTATGTTTAACAAGAGACACAGAGGTCCGGAAAATACCAGCATTCAGTCAGCCAAAACAATGAAATGTGAACATAGCCAAATCTACTAACGAAAGCGACAAATTCAATTTGATATCACACATGAAATAAATAAAATGAAATAAACGGCAGTTATTTGTTTACTGTTCTAAGAACCATGTTTTGCTTTTGTATCTATTATGAAGCTCATAAGGCGGCGGCTTGTGGGCGAGCGGCTAGGACGCTCGCTTCTCACCTAGGCGGTCCGGGATAGAATCCAGGGAACCGCATACAGGATTCGTGGTGGACGAAGGGCGTCTGGGTGGATTTTCTTCGGGACCTCCAGTTTGCCCGCTCAATCATTCCACCAATTGCTTTATAATCATCTTTCGTGTCATTTGTTTCGCCGACATCGGACTGATCACCCATCCTGGCTTCTCTCTGCTCCTCAACAGGGGTCTGACCCCATGGGTTGGCTTTTAATTCCTGAAGGGTGTAAGTCCTCCATGCGTGGAGAGTAAAAACAGAAAGAAAGAAAGAAAGAAAGAAGAAAATAGACCTTATAGAAAGCATACAACATTTTCGAATCATCTTTTCGAAAGTCAACTTAAGAACCGGAGGTAGAAGGAAGAAAACAGAAACTGACCAACACGTATAAATAGGGGCTTCCTCAGGCGTGTTTACGACCATTATACATTTTAAACCCTTATTGCATAAAACTGCATTTGCCCAATATTACAATTGAATCAAGAGAAACTTTAAGATCGAGATACTAAGTAGCAAGTAAAGGATATAACAAGAAAAAGTCTAAATAATGCCCGGTAAGAACACATGGGAATGAATAATAATAATAATAATAATAATAATAATAATAGTAATAATATGTTTGTTAGCCATTAGCTAAAGCACATTACAATAAACTTCTTTAAAAATGCACATAAGTTCTGTAAATCGAAACCTTTTAAATAAACCTTCACAAATGCCTGTATAGAATAGGATACGGTTGGAGGGGACTCGGCACCAAGCCTGCGGTATTGAAGCTACGTGCCACGAGGGGCGCCCCAAGGAGGGGGGTGAGGGGATACACCGGAAGGCCGGAACCAGATGCGACGGTACAGCAATGACGATGTACTGAAATTTTCCAGATTGAAGCATCCCAAGAGTCGCACGGCAGACCCCACTCCACAAAGGACCCAATGGATCCGCCAGGAATGGTGTTCATTACAGCAACCAGCTGAAGTTGGGGGACGGAGATATTCACTTTGTGCATCCTTTTTCCCCTGCCACGCCGCACCGAACACCATTGCGACACTTCCAATGGGACGAAGGATGAATGAAGAAACTATGAAAAAGACCAGGGGGGATAAGAAATTCGAAAGATGAAGAAACCTACCCAGCATTCGCTTGGAAAACTGGTGAAACCCCGAACAAAACCAACGGATCACGTAGGGCGTCCACGGAAAGGAAAACCGCGGACCACAGACAAAGCCGATCTTATTAATTTAAAAAAAATCTGATGTGTTCCATTCATATGATTTTCTGTACATTTCTGTAAGAAATTATTGCTAATTAGCTTCTTCTTCTTCTTCTATCTACTTCATGCTAATCGAGATAAACATTAGCAGAAACGCTTGTATTACTTAGTTCCTTATAGTAGCATGGGAGTAAGGGTATATACTGGGGTAAACTGACAGTCAAATGCTTTAAAATGCGGTTGCTATGGGATTCAAATCCGTGTCTTTGAGTGACCAGAAGTTGAAAAATTCCCGTATGATGGAAGTTTAAGTATTTTAAAACTGAAACTAGAACCAAGGCATATCTCGAAAACGGACAACTCCACGAATAAACTGTATATAATATAAATTGTGTGTTTTAACAAGATCTACAGTTTTTGTCTAGTAAGTATTTGTCTCTTACGGTTTACAGGCTATGTAAAATTCAGCAAAATTCATTCATAATGAACAGGTCTTTAAAATTTATTTCCAGAAAACTCAAGATATACATTTTATTTGTGATAGAAATGGCTTTAGTATGTGGTATTTTAATCAAAATCGTTATAACCATTTTAGAGGAAAATACAATGTCGATAGGTTTTTTATGTAAAGGGTAGTTTGATGTGGGGGGATTTTCTTGAAAATCTTTATTTCGCACCCCTGGAAGATATGAAACTTAATTGCCAAGTTTGTTATTTAACGGTCTTTTCGTTTCTGAACTATACTATCCAAAGACACACGCACGTACCTTTTTCTAAAATGATTTTTTTTATTCAGGGGGACCCAAAACATGCATTTCCGGTGAAATCTGGATATCAAATTGTGGGTGAAATACAATACCTTCTCTATACATTATGTACATAATACCTGTAGAGAAGTTAAAAAGCAAGATAAATATATTAAAATACAGCATCTTAAATAAGATCAATGGAAAAAGCAATGGTAAATCGTATTACATATATTATTAGCCTCACTATATTACAGAAATGACAGCTAACAGTAATAGATACGACATACCAACAATAAGTGAAATACCGCATAAAGTAGCATAAAAATGTAGCTCCAACATAAGAGTCGGTAGATTTAATTCTGCTTACACTCCCTTCCCTTGAATAATTATTAAATCTCAGCTCTCTCGCCTTAAGCAGACATTTCCGTATATTTACCACAGCTTCTCTGCCTGCCAGTGGCGTCTAACATGCTTGCTGGAAGAGAACAAGCATTGCTAATTCTTGGTAGGCTAACAGTCTGCTAGGGCATCCACTCGCGACTCACCCTCCTATCAAATGGGGCAGAATGTTTTAGCATTTTCACCAGTAACTTTTATCATCCAACGTGCTCCAAACTAAGTCATACCAGTCCCTCTTTATAATTTTCCTACTTCTTTTGATTATTTACCACATAAGTCATTCAGACTTTAGCACAGACACTACATCCAACGAAATCTTGTATTTACATTATTCGTTGGTTATTAATTTCACAATGGTAGTTCTTAAGCTTTTTCCGAGCCCACCTCGGTAGTGTGGGAGCAGCGTGTCTGCCCCACATATAAGAGGGCGCGATTTTAAAATTGGATATTGAGTCCAACATGGTCAGAAAGCCACATATTCAGCCATAGTCTCTTTTTCTGGTGCTTTTCCGGTTTTACTTTTCATACTGTTTTTATTTGATTACATTATGAAGACCAGATATTCAAACAAACATCTACATGTAATTTCCTATTGGGTCACATTATAATGACCAGGTATTGAGCCAAACACCTGTAGCCCGAGGTGTCGCTTGAAACCATTGACCCACGAAACCAAATGGCTGAACGAATCGCTTAGCCACGGGGATCGACCACAACCATCATCGATATCACCGTCATTTGGCGGACTGTATGTGTACAGAAAACTTTTAGAAAGATATTAACTTGGAGGATTTAGAGCTTCACAAAAATCCTTGCAAAACACAACTACAATAACAATGAAAAATTACCTATTATTGAAAAGTTTATAAAATATTCCACTGGAGAGAGGGAAGTGACGGCTTGAGATTTTTATAGCTAGAGGAACATAGGGTACCCATAAAAGTGGCAAATTTAAAATAGCATCAGGAGACTGAATGGTCTGTCATCGGTAAGTATTTTCATGTTAAATATTGAAATTTAGAGTATAAGGCTATCTTAAAGCCATGTTCTTTCGTAGTCGGCTTACCCTGCCCCAAATAAGGACTGACCTTCCCCTAGGACTTACAAGCAATTGCCTAGGGGTCAAAAGTCTGTCGGGGAGCCAACGGCACGAAACCACAGAACGGAGCGCCTGGAAGAGTGGTGGGCCCGTATAGCAGGCATGAGCATTAGGAAGTGGATGATATGAAATGCAAGCGAAATGGATGATAGGAAAGGAAAGGTGAGAGACATTGTTGGAATGTGTGGCGGGGAAAACCGGAGGACCCCCATGTTCTACCACAACTCCCACGTGTGGGCGCTTGGGATCGAAGCCGAGCCACCTAGATGGGATGTGAACGGTTTAACCATTCGGCCACGGTGTTAAAGCCATGTTAATGGATAAAATTAGTGGTAAAGAGGTGTTAAGAGTGCAGAAATACTTAAACAAATATAAAAAATAGTTTTAAAAAACTAATTATTAATAGTACAACAATTTATATATCAAACATGTATACTTCATATTATTGCAAACTAAAATGAAAATTATACTAGGGAATTATAGTCTTTATTTTATACTATGTTCAGTATGATATGTAATGAATGTTACTCGCATTTAAAAACGGGATCCGAAATTGAGAAAATGCGATATTTTTAAGAATATGGTGTTCATTGTGT
The DNA here is from genome assembly GCA_030762935.1 of Hymenopus coronatus. Classification (NCBI taxonomy): domain Eukaryota; kingdom Metazoa; phylum Arthropoda; class Insecta; order Mantodea; family Hymenopodidae; genus Hymenopus; species Hymenopus coronatus. Next base: position 534,313,569 of record CM060900.1, on the reverse strand, counting down.
TGGATTGCCATAATCCCAAATTAATGAATTTCTTCAAATAATGAGCTCCTTTAAATAATATGAGAGCAACAATCCCCATTTTCATATTGGGCACAACATAAAATAAAATATACGAGAGTCATCCAGAAAGAGACAGACAATTTGACATACGAAAGTTAGCAACGCAAAACTAGATTTACAAAGTTACACTACCTTACTCAACGTATTCGTGACTGCTGTCAAGGTATATATTGTCACGTGCTACTGGTTCTTCAATGCAGATATTGTACTCTTCCACCGCTAAAGATATCAGCCAAGACTTCACTGCTGGGAAATCTTTTTCATCCAAAAAGTCATGTACGGTGTTGAAAGTGCAACACCGGTTCTTCTTAATTCTTTTATCAACATTTGCTTATAACTCATCCATAACGATTGATGAACTTCCACTACGGTCCTCTTCGTATACGCTGGTTCATCCTTGATTAATCGTAAATTATGAGTCATTTCCTCATTGAAGATTCGTTCATTACATCATCACCTCACTCATGCATTATTCGCCTAGAAGATTCGATTGGCCGAACATTTTATGCATTCAAAAAAGAAAAGTATAACATATGCATGAAAAACTGATGCAACGTGACAATAAAAGTCTTGACAATGGAGGTTACGTTGAGACAGAGTAAGGTAGTGTAACTTTGTAAATCAAGTTTAGTGTTAATATCTTTCGTTATCATTTAGTTGTGCTAACTCGTCGGTCACTTTCGTGTATATGTGTATGTTTATAAAATTATATATTTTCCAAAGTCGGATCAAAACAATCCATTAACGGTCAAATTAGTCCCAGCTTATGGTGAAGGGTTCAATACTGTGTAATGGTAACACTTTCCTAGCTATAATTTTTCACAATCGGATAAGAATTATCCTGAATGAGAGTTTATTGCAATATTATACCTAATATAAAAGCTAATTTAACAATCAAAAAATGCACCGAATGTACGTCACTACTGTATCTGCTCGCATTTGTAGCAACAAGCTTGTATGCAAGCGTCCCAGAAGTAACAATGTATAAATGATACGCTTTAAAACGTTCTTCAGTCGAAGCTGGATCTTCCAAGATAGCTCAGAAAACAAATCGGGCGTCTGCCAATGCAGAACATACTATGGCTTCATTTCTCTCTATCCGTACGTTTGTAAATATTTCAAGATTCCCATTGGGCACCCACCATTTATATTGGTGTCAAACGTTCGAACACGGAGAGAGAGAAGCCCTGTGGTGTAGAATATTTGCCCGAAAGAGGGATCTATACAACTCTGTTCTGTCCTAACAAAACACAAAAGCTAATATATCGGCTTCCTCGCAAGCGAGATGGAAACAGGCTTGCAGATGGATGTTTCCATGACAAAATCGAAGAGAATTTGTAGTGTTATTGTTGGTATTTACCAAGCTGAATTAACGCACAAGCAGATTGTTAAAATATCTGTCGCCCTGTCTAAACAAATAAAATATGGAAAAACTTCGTAGTTAACAGTAAAAAGGTGAGCAAAAAGTTGTATCACTTTTTCCCTTATGATAACGTTCCTGACTTAATATTCCTGTATATGATACACTGACGTACTCAAATTTCATAGGTGTTTGAATAATTTTTACTTTCTCTACACGTGCTATGTTCAGAGAAGGTATTGTATTGCACCAAAAAATCGATACCGAGATTTCACCGCAAGTGCATGTTTTGCGACCTGAATCCAAAAAAAAAAAAAAAAAAAAAAATTAAGAATAAGGTCCGTGTGTGTCAGTGGACAACATAACTTAAAAAAGAAAAAACCGTTAAATACCAAACTTGGTATTTAAGTTGAGTATCTCCCAAGCATGCAACACGAGAATATGCAAGACAATTCCCCCACAAACTACCCCTTCTATGGATAGCTTTTCTAAAAATTTGATTTTCTCAGAAATAGCAGTAACGGTTTTAATTAAAATACTGTATATTAAAGATATTTATATCTCAAATAAAGGTATATCTTGCATTTTCTGGGAATAACCTCTGAAGGTCTCTTCATTCTGGATAAATTTTACATAACTACTAAACCGTAAGAGATGGACAAAAACTTACCACACAAAAAATGTAGATCTCGTCAATACACTCAATTTATGTTCTTTACATTTCTGTTGTGGAGGTAACTGTTTCAGGGATATTCCTTGTTTTCGATTTCAATTGTAAGGTACTTATACTTTTCTCAGGCAGGAAGTGTCCGTTTGTCCATTGTTCTACTCCTGGCCAAGCAAAGAAGCGAATTGCAATGATAATCGCATAACCACAGCTTTAAAACATTTTACTGTATCTTTAGATTAGTGTAATTTCTTAGTTTCCTTCTACTTATAAGTAATAAAATTCTGCTAATGCATGGTGTAGAAGGAATAATATTCCTTTGTAAGATGTTTGTTCGTCTAAAACCTAGAGAAAGTTATGTGAGTGTAACTCATACAATTTTTTATTAAAATCAGTATTTCCCTGTGTTATAAACTGGAGCCTGGATGCCAGTCATTTGCCTGCCTTTGGTAGTCAGGGTATCTCACTTTGATGAAGTCATCGGAATGTTTATTTCACTAGTCTCTGTACAGTTATTTTGCCAGGGTGTGCGATCCTCGTTGAGGATATTTATTACGCTCTTCTTTCTCACATCTTTCTCGTTTTGGTTCTGGAGGATTCCGCTGATTTGGTGAGACATTTCACTAGAAAAGTCAACCCAAACAACACCGCACACTTTTGGTTTCCAAAAAAATACTCATAAGTCCCATAGATGAGTCATCAAGTCCGCGAAATATTATAAACCAGGTTAATGATATACAGGCTGTACATAAATGAATATCCGGGTTTTCAACTCTTTATAATATTTATTACATTCAACTTACAGTTATAAATTATATGTCAAATGAAAAAGCAACTCAAAACAGTTTTGTTTGTTGGCACAAGTGCGCATGTGCGTGCAATGTTTCTGCCGCAATCCGTTAGACAGCGGTAGTAACCAAGATGGCGACTAGTAAACAGAAAGCGTTTTGTGTTTTGCAGTTTGCAAAGACCGAAACTGTAGTTACTGTGCAACGTGCGTTCTGTAGTAAGTTCGGTTGTGATCCTCCTAGTGATAAAAACATTCGTAGATGGTATAATCAGTTTGAAGATACCGGCTGCCTTTGTAAAGGGAAGAGCACGGGACGACCAGCAGTAAGTGAAGAGACTGTTGAGCGAGTGAGAGAGCCGTTCACTCGTAGCCCAAAGAAATCAGTCCGGAAGGCTAGTCGTGAATTGCAAGTTCCTGTGTCGACTGTTTGGAAAGTTGTAAGAAAACGCTTACAGTTATTAAAGGCCGCAAAGCCGACAGACCACGGATTACGTGCCAAATTCGCAAACGACATGTTGTTTCATGACGATTTTGTGGATCGTGTTGTCTTCAGTGATGAATCGACCTTTCACCTTAGTGGACATGTCAACACTCATAATGTGCGCATCTGGGGCTCAGAAAATCCTCACGAGATGGTAATAATGTAACGAGATTCCCCTAAAGTGAATGTTTTTTGTGCCGTATCCCGGGGAAAGGTTATGGGCCTTTCGTTTTTGGTGAACCTACTGTAACTGGCACTTCTTACCTCGATACACTAGAGCAATGGCTCTTCCCTCAGTTGGAAGAAAATGAGCCAGAGAACTTCATTTTCCAGCAGGATGGTGCGCCACCTCAATGGCATAACGAAGTATGCGATTGGTTGAACGTCACTGTAACCGAGCGCTGGATACACCGCAAGGACCCCAATGACAGGGCTTGCTATGCATGGCCTCGACATTCTCCTGACCTAACGCCATGCGATTTTTACCTTTGGGGCTTCATCAAGGATCGTGTGTACGTGCCTCCGCTACCAGCTGACCTCCCTGAATTAAGAAACCGGATTGAAGCAGCTGTTGCTACAGTTACTGAATACACACTTATCAACGTTTGGGAAGAACTCGGCTATGGACTTGATGTGTGCCGTGTGACAAAGGGTAGTCACATTGAACATTTATAAGCTTCTTGGTAAAATTGTTTTGAGTTGCTTTTTCATTTGACATATCATTCATAACTGTAAGTTGAATGCAATAAATATTATAAAGGGTTAAAACCCCGATATTCATTTATATACCGCCTGTATAATGAATTGATGTAAAGTAAAGGATCGGTAGAAAATTTATTAGTATAAAACTTTATAAATTACATTCACAAGAGTTCCTCTACTTATTCTGCATTGAACAGTTCTTACAACGGCTTATTTTTTCATCTACTTCATGATAATCGAGATACGCTATATCAAATACGGTTTTATTACATAATTTCTTCAATATACAAGCGTAATAAGGAAATACAAGAAAACATCGATAGTCAAATATTTTCAAAGGTGGTCACTATGCGATTGCATTTAAAATTCCGTTATTTTACATTAGCAGGACAAAAAAAATAACGATCTCTCATTGGAGAACTTTACGTATAAGTATTGGGTAATTTAAACGGAAAAAAGGAGTATCTCGGAAATGCTCAATTCTATAAAAATAAATTTTACATTGATCGAGTGTTTTTAAGGATTCCTTCATTTTTGTGTAGTAAGATTTTGTCTAGGGATGTGCATAACCCCTGCGTTTGATCCCAAGGGACCGCATGTGGGATATGTTGTGGAAAAAACGACGTCTAGGCCATTCATTCCACCACCAGCTCCATAATCACATTTTCTTTCATCCATTTCACCGTTATATCTTATTCTCCTACCAGGCACCGGGCATAGATTATTAAATTATTTGTTTATTAACAACGCTATCAATGCCAGAATCGTGTCAGCTTCGCCAGTTCTCTTATATGCCAGTAAATCTACTGACATGGGGCGGTCGCTTTAAAGCACACTTAAAAAACCATTGGTCTGGGCCGCGTTTGAACCCGCGACCTTGTGAACAGGTCAGTTCCTAGCTACTGCTACATCAGACATCATCTATCCCGGCTACTCCAGAGCCTCTGCTAGGTCACCTCCATACCAGTTGGATAAATGGATAAATAGTGAAAGAAGATTATACTGTCTATCTCTTACAGTTTATTAGTAAGGCAATATTTACCCACGATGAAGATGGCTTCGGAGACTACGTCCGTAAAATTCAGGATATAAATTTTACTTGTGACGTAGATATATGTAATATTTTAATCAAAATCACTATAGCAATTCTTCAGAATATAACAATTTTGGGGAAACGCTCCAGCTGAAGGGTAATATGGGGTGGGATATTTCCTTGAAAATCTTCATGTCACATCCTTGGAATATTCTGAAATTTGGTATTGAGACGGTACATGTATCACGGAAATAGAAAGTATTTCCCAGCGAGATGTGAATTACATTAACGGTATGTATGACTGAAATTTCATGAAAAATCCCAAAAAATTGACTTTTTTATTTCAATTTCATAAAATAATTAAAATGTTCCTGAATATATAAAAAGTATAACTGGCTCTCAGGCGTCATTTTAAATGCATTCACTGGAGCTACAGCAAAGCACTAGAGGTGACACTGTAATGCATTCGGAAAGAAAAACTTCAGTTCGATGAAATCTCATTCGCTCATGCGGAATAAACAATGAGTTGCAGAAGAAAAGAAGCAATGCAAGAAGGAAAGGACAGAAAAGGCAGCAGCATAGAAGATGAAAAGGAAAGCTGAGGGTCCGACGTACCAACTTGGTGGATTTTAAGGTGAGCCATGCATTGAAATCTTTCTTTGCTTCCTCGCTATTGGTACTTTCAGCATTTTTCTTCCTGTAAAATGCTCCTTGCAGAGCAGTTTTTCTGTTACACAAATAAAATGTGCTGTACATGTTGACAGAGTTACACTAAATAGGAATTGTTCTAGGCTTTACTGCCAGATATAATTAAGAATGTATTTTCAATTTTCAAACATAAAGATAATATGTTATGTCATTGATAACTTTAAAAATATTTGGAGCCTAAGCCAAAGTAGACACAGAGAAATCTAGGGCAATTTCAAGAAGCAGATATATTGTGAATCTATGGCTAAATTTTAAACCAACATTTTAATTTATTTTATTTATTTATTTTTTTTTTCGCAAGAGACCTTTTAATGACGCGACAAAACAAACAAATTTGACCATAACCTCCAAATCATTTGAGCATAATGGATGAAATTTGCACTATAGTTTATTTGCATTATATTAAATCTGTGGTATAAATTTCAAAAAGTTAGCAATATTAGTTTGGAATTTCAAACTTGTAGTTATACATGTCCTTAAGAAGGGACAAATATGCATTTGAAATAACCAGTGAAGATATATTATGAACACGTCGAAAAGTGTACAGCCAGAGTTTACTAAGTTGTGAATGTGCCCAGTACACGTGTAGGCAAGCGACTCAGGTAGACTAGAGGGACTTGAACAAAAGGGGATGAAAGCTTCATCGCCCGATGGTGGCCATGACCAAAGGAAAAAGCAAATAATTCGGTTGGAGACAGTGAAATACGACATGCTAGTCGATTCAGCGTCGGAGACGAACGGGCTATGTCCGGCCGTTATAGGAACAGTGTAAGTTAGATAATACACCACAAGTAATAAGGGATAATGGGCGTGGTCGTGTAAAGAGTAGCGGAAAGCAGAGAGAACTTGGGAGAAGTGCGTGTATGTGTGTTCGACGGCAACAGTAATCATGAACTCAAAGGAAACCATTTGTAACTTAACACCACCCTGAAAATGATTCCATGCTGACATATCCTGAGCTAGGGCGTTCACACTTCCACACCATTCCTTAATCTGCTGAACCATCACGCGAGATTCAAACCCGGAACCCTTTAAAGCAACCTATAACGTAAACCGCTACAGAATTAGGTTTCCTTTTCGAGTTATACTGTTCTCAGAAGAAAAAAATAATTTGAAATTAACTAAACCTTAAATTAATAAATAATGATGGTTTTAAAACACTATGCTTATAAAGACAAATAGGTAGTAACAATTTAACACTGATAATATATTATTACGTTTTGTTTTTAAGACTTTTATTGGTTTACATTGTCTAAGTTAAGGTAAATAAATAAGCATAAATTAATAATACGTTTTAAATTAACGAAGATATATATATCCAAACATAAATTTAAGTGAATCCCTGACTGCAATTTTTGGGAGGAGTAGAGCAGTTCCCCTACTTAATATACATAGTAGATAAAGTAATGCCGTATAGAAAGTGTCTACATTGTTAAACATAATGGTAAATGTTAGAAAATGAAATGTGAGATTGGATACTTTTGATCTACGCCACCAATTAGCTGTTGAGGGCTAGAGAAAGCGAAGCAGTCGCTTACGACTTTTCTTTACTTTTCTTGTTTTTCATCGGGAGTAAGTTGTGTTAAACACGACAGCAACTTCCGGGTCGCTGGAGCAGTAACTAAACAGCTTGAGGGGAAAACTCGCCAAGAAGGTCAATAGATTGCGCTGCGAAATTATTTAGGATCTGGAGAAATTGCATACATTTTTAACGACTACCAATATTGAGCTTCAGGATATAAGGTTCGCCGACGCAAAAGAGTGCGCCCTCATGAAGAGGAAGCGCACATCATAAAACACGCTAACAAGGTTCTGGCCTGCAACTTATCTGTAGACCCTTGGCACGATCACCGCGGGTTTGGGAGCCCCGCTTAAGGGTACGTAGCACTCACATTTCTTGAAAAATCACAAACAATGAATTTTTAAATTTTAATTCCATAACATTATTTAAATACTCCAGAATACAAAAAGAAAGCTATAATTGGGCACTAGGTTCCATTTGTAAATGCCTTAAATCATAGCATTAGAGATAGCACTATACTGGACTCAGCAACACAAATTTCAGTTCAATGAGACATCATTTGCACCAAGCAAAATAAAAAACGAAATAATGCAGAAGAGAAACAACAATGCAAGAAGAAAATGACAGAAAAGACAGACACAGATGGGTGGAAAAAGAAAGATGAGGCTCCAACCTGCCGACCTGGTGGATTTTAATGAGAGTCATGCATTCAAATCTTTCCTTGTTTTCTCGCCATTTTTATTTTCAGCATTTTTCTTCCTGTAAAATACTCCTTGCGAAGCAGTTTTAGTGCTACACAGATAAAATTTGCTGTTCATGTTCACAAATGGACAATGAATAGAAATTGCTATAGGTTTTACTATTAGACGTATTTAAGCATACGTTTTCAATTTTCAAACACAAAAATTGTATTATGACAAAAATGTTGTCATAAACAACTAACATTTTTGGAGCCTGAATCAAAGAAGACACAGAAAAATCTAGGGCAATTTCAAAAAGTATATGTATTGTGAACTTAGGGCTAAAATATTAAAGCACACTTTTATTTATTTACTTTTTGATTGTTGCAAGGGACGTTTTTTAATGCCGTAACAAAAATATTAACAACATTCGCCATAACTTACAAATTACTAGAGCAAAATAAATGAATTTTGGACTATAACTTATTTGCGTTATATTACACATGTGGTATAAATTTCAAAACTTGGAATTTCAAACTTTGTCATACATGTTAAATTTCAATTTCTTAGGGTACAAGAACTCTTTTTGTTTTGTTTTTCTTTGTTTTTAGCAATTGTAGTGAAAGATGTCGATGGTATTGCAACAAAACAATCAGATGAATAACATAGAGCACCCAAAAATTGGCTTAAACAATATTTGACAAAGGAGTAACGAAAATAGTTATAACGTCGTGAAAAAAGTAAAATGACGACTATGCGATATAAACAGGCAGGAAATATAATCTGAATGTAAAAAAATTAATCGTCATTGGAGCTACAAATAAAATAAAAATTGGGTGGGGTAAAGAAACATGTTTTAGAACCGGGTATGAAACAAAGGAGAGGAATAGCGTGGCTCAGGCTGGGAGGGTGGAAAGCTCGTACCGTAGTTGAAGAAGCTGGTAGGAGGACTTGCCCATTATGTGGGGAGCCGGAAGACTGGACACATACTTTGGCAGATTGCGTGCAGATGCAGATGGAAGGAAAACATTATTGCCTGAAGCGTTTTTAACTTCAAACAGGCGAAGGACAGCATGCTGGAACTTTATTCTAAGCAGCCAAAACTGGCGAAGTTTGGGCACATACTTAATGGAAGTAGTTCACTAAGAGATAAGAATATTTGTGTAAATATTGTATACACATATTTGCTGTTTGAGTGATCTATATGTGTGAATACGTTGGTGTAATTGTGAGTGTAACTGTGTTTGTGTGTGATATCAAAGTGTTCTTTCTTTTATTGGTCTGTTTCTCTGTTGTAGCGCGCATGTGTATATGTGTCTGTGTGTGTGTTTCCAGTGTTGTGAAAGTATGTAAAATAGATATGTAGGTAATATTTTAAATTAAATTATTTTAGACAACATGACGATGCGACTGTATGACACAAGTATTGTATTATTGTAAACTTAATAAATATAACTACTACTAACACAACAAAACTCTGGTTTGTTTCTTCAACAAACAACTTCCACTGATTACACATACAAATCCATTCACAAATAACTGTATTTCTCTATCCTTCTGCAACATTTCTGTCGCACAGTTTCTTTTCCACGTTTGCTGTGGCGATGATTACCGCTCGATAAGAATTTCACGCCTAAGCTCAGTCAACTGCTACTCGCAATGCATTCCCAGTTGAAAACCGACTCTGGGCAGCGCTCGTTATTCTTTTTATACCTGTTGGTAAACTTTCAGAAGCAGTCGCCTTACAAACCACAGCAGGTGTCACAAACTCACTCAGGTGCAAAAATGCCCGGCTTCAACGCCAAAGAACTTACAGACCTTGCGTGTGCACTCGCACAGCTGTAACACTTGCAGCTTTGTTGTAAAAAGTACTTGCCGACGGCACACGTGTCCACACTGACGCAGGTGTACAGATGGATGGTAACAATCAGCTCTGATTTACGAAGCAAGCCGTTACACACACGTACGGGGATAAAGACCCAGTGCTTAGTCACAACATTTGCAATGTCTGATTCTCCTAGGATGAATGTAACATGTTTCGGACGCCACTTTAAAGCGCTGCGTTATGTCAACTTTCAAAGACATTTTTCTCAGTTTCATTTGCTTTTCTTTTATCATATTCAAATCTATTTTCTCACATATAAATAGAGCTAGATGTTTCAAAACGTCCTTAAAAGCACTCCATAATGTGTCTAATTAATTGTATTTGTGAAATTTTGATACTGGCCATATTGTAACAAAAATTCTCTTTACACTCTAACAATAACTTAGTTTTTGCACAAAACGGACTAAAGTCTGCTCACAAATAACTGTGTTTTGTAACAGTTCTGCCTTATAGTCTCTTTTCGACGTTTGTTGCGTCGGTACAGCTTGTTACGAAATTCCCGTCGCGCTCGTTTACTGTTGTGCGCGACTGATTCCCAATGAACACTGCACACCGTATTGCTGTTGATCACGTTACTAGAAATTTCCAAAGGCCGTCGCAATTGCAATACACCGGAGTTATTCACAAACTCACTCGGCTTAACAATGCGCGGCTTCGACGTGTAAAAGCTTTCCGAAAGAACAGGAGTGTAACAATCACAGATATCAAAAGAACTTGTGACACTGATGTTCAGTAACGCACGTGTGTAACACTAGGTGCCAACAGTCAGCTGTGACTCACAAAGCAAACTATTTACACATGTTCGGCAATTACGGCCACAAGGCTTAGTCACAATGTATTAGTTATAAAAAATGTAATTACTTTAAACCTCAGCTGTTATTTTTCTTCAGTGTTTTCGCTTTGCGATACAATCTTTGTAACTGTACAGTATAGCAACATTTCAACCGGAATATTTGTTCAAAAGGTAGTAAGAAACTTAATTTAAAGAAAAAAAAAACTGCTGCATATGGTTCAATATCTGTAGGAGAAGTTAGATATAGATTTTAGCTAATTGAATAGAATAAATTAATATATTCAAAATTAAAGTATATATTTGAATGAAACATGCTATGATCACTTTTTTTGTTGCCAGTAATACCAATACAAAAAAAATTTAAGTTTTAGTTCTAATACCGTTGAATATCATTTTTACCACGTCTTTATCCCCTTAACATGATATATAATACGTCGTGAAAATTTAGAAAACTTCCAGTATCTAAGATATTGTGTTAAAATTATAGAAGTGTGAGCAAATAAGTAATATTTTAGGCATCATTTAATCCTACTTAAAGAATGTTGTATATTGTTTAAATTCATTGTTCTAACAAATGGTCTCAGACGATGCATTTTCAAAACATTTACTTAACTGATATAATATATAGTAAATAATTTTAGAAATATCAGACTGCTTTAACTTAACATCTTATTAGTTTAGAAAAATATTTTTGTACTCTCCAAAACTCTGGATTTTTCAAAAGTGAATAAATAATTTATTTCAACACTGGAGTATTGTTTCGAAAACTTATATGATCATTTTCTGTAATGTATTTTTAAGGGTTAATAGAATACTTTTAAAACAAATTCATGTAAATCTGCCTGGTGAGGAGAATTGTGAATACGGAAATATGCAGAAAAATGTTCACAAAAAACTATTGTTAAACATTGTGCTTGCATATTAATAAAGCGTGCGCCTGCTCATTTATAACTTCAGTAAACTGCCAGTTAAGATGTGCCAAAAGACTATAGTTTTTTTCTTAAATTATAAAATTCATATTATTTTATGGTAAAGTTTTAAACGTGAACAGGGGAGTTTGTTTAATAGCTAATGAAATAGCAAAGAGCAAATAGAGAGCAGACAATTAATATTCTAAACACAAAAACAGTCACGTAACACCGATACGGGTATCCGGAGTCGTTAATACAGGACCCATAAACGGGAGGTCTGCCAGAACAGTCCCCCAGTACCGAGGTTTCTTCCAGGTTTTCCTTAGTCCTCATCACTGTGACTGCTCTCAGGTTCCCTGAGGAATGCGAGTCGGCGGATTTGGAGACCTTGGAACGCTAAAAACAGGAAACGCGAGACATCTCGATTCTTCTCCAGTTTATGTTTCCACAAGCATCCAGAAAGTTACGCGAGTCATTTGCTGGTCATAAAAGGAGGTAGAATTACCAGCTGGAGTAGCTTGTAGTGAGTTGTGTGTCGGAGTCAGACTTTGACTGGGGTGTGAGCGCGCAGTGCTGCGCAAGCCATAAATGGTGTGCACCCGTCGGCTGTGTCGAAACGTTGAGTGAATTATTTACAGCAGTGAATGAAAAGCTTTGTATGTAGCCAATAATTGAGCCAATAAAAGCATTTGTTTTATTTCCGACAAATAGCGGGGGATACAAATAACTCGCACATGGAACACCTTATTTCCAAATTTCTTTTCCCAATAATTGCTTAATTTCATGGGATATCTTTCACTTTTATTTGCCCTGATTTTAATGGTAAAACTATTTGATATGCTTTTGATTGATTAATTAATTAGAATATTTTTAATATCTCCACGTGTGTTACACTGCATGGCTTTGTCAATTTACTAAGCTCTCACTGTCACTTCAGTAATGTGATCTAATTCATTTTTCCCTGTCACATTTTTTCTTCTAGGCGTAGCCACGTAATGGAATATGCGCAGAACAACCTATTTTTCAAAGGATTCACCAGTGAAGAATCGAACACAGGACACTAATCTCTCACCCAATCAGCACTCAGTGTTGTTCACTACTGTGGTTAGCTTAGGAGGGGCATCTTGAAATAATGTGTAAAAACTTAGGTAAGGTATTGAAACATTCTCTTTTTGCAAATAATGCAAGTTTCTAAAATAAATGAAAATAATCAGATGCAGGGTGTTAATGAACTACACCGAAATACTTTCAGAGCAAGTGGAAATGTCTTAAACAACTAATTTGAGATAGGAGACCTATAGCCTGTTGGTTTGAATATGGGAGTTACGGCTATTAAGTTTCAAAATTGCCAGTACGCCACTGCCTAATTATGCTACCATTAAGTGCACAACACATGAAAATGAAAAGACGCGTTGGAGGATTGCTCCGGTGCAAGGTTATGACTAGGGATAGCATCTTGGGGACCGATAGAGGGATAACAGTTGCATACCTACTGAGTAGAGACGGACCTGTATTGGCGACATGTAAACAACCTGTAGTAACACGCTGGGGAACGTGGCTCGACGCAGCAGTATACTATACTGTATATTACAATACTGTTTTAAATGTAATTATTGCCTTTGATGATAGTGCATGCTCTTCAATCAAGATTGTAAAATCTCTTGTTTCAAGTAGATTGTATGAGGATTTGCACTTCATACGGAAGAACTTTGCAGATGTATGTCTACGACAATAACACATATTTGGAAACATAGAACATTGAAATGCTTCGAGCCGTGAAAGCTGTGTTCGAATTTGTGCAAGCAATTTTAATAAGAGATCCGTGGCACCGTTTACGGCCGTATGGAAAAGAAAGTGAAGAAATTGTGTGGAAAAATGTCGGATTTTCAATAATGCGTGAAATTTGAAACGCGCTTCGAGATGTTGCTACGGGAATAATTCCCGAGGAGTATTTTACCCAATGGTCGATGATGTGTCGTATTTCTGTTTTGCTCCAATCATATCGTGTGATGTGAAGTGACGTTTTTTATAATATAAGGCTGTTTATGTGCCAATCGGAGACGATTTACATTTGAGACATTACAAATGTATGGTGTGCATTGTAATCTCCTGAAAGAAAATGAAACGGATAATGGTGCTAATGAACTGTTGCACAAAGCAATTGCATCTATGTACATATTAAAATTGTTAGTTCCTGTAACTCAGTGGTATTTATAGTTGCCACTCTCCCAACGTCAATCGCCTTCCACTGCTAATGAAAACATCACAGTCTACCACGCAACCACTGCCCCGTTTTCCTTGTATTAGTACCTCTGGATTGTCAACACATCACAACTATATACCATGCTGCGCTAACTTCGATTCTGTCCCGCTATCGGTCCCCAAGATGCTATCCCTAGTTAGGACATTGGCTTTCATGTTAAAGGTACTCTAGTTCAAGTCTGTCACTTTTTTGTTTTTGTATAATTTGTTTAAGTATTTAATTTTTGTGTACATGCACGCATTTAATTTCAACATAGTACAATGTATCAGTACAACTAATTACAATTCTTTCTCTTAAAGGTTGAATCCTACATAATACAATGTTCATATGCTGTACTTCTAAATGTGAGGTAGTTTAAAGGGTGAAGGAACGTAAATAAAATGACAAATACTAAATGTAAGTCTTTACGTCTGTTTTATAACATCTGCTCGAAATGGCGTGATGCGTTTTCAATGTAAAGTTGACGATGCGTACTCTATCCAACATTTCTCGTGTTTGTTGAATAAGCTCACATGCTGCTATTTTTCGGGCAGTTAGGTCCTCTTCTGAGGTGATGGGTGTTGCTTACGCCACAAGCTTAAAGTGGCCCCTGAAAAAATCTGATGTGTTACAATCACATGACTTTCTCTACATCTCTGCAACACATTATTGTTAAGAATCTTATTCTTCTATCTATTTAATGATAATCGAGATAAACTTTAGCAGAAATTGTCCTTATTACTTAGTTCTTTGTAAGCAGAGTGGTAAAAGTCAAATGTGTTCCACTTACATGATGTCCTCTAGCTGTTCGGCAAACAAACCGTTTATTCAAAAAAAAATCTGTTATCTACATCATTCTAATCTAGATAAACATAAGTAGAATTAGTGTTATTACCAGCTTCCTTGTAAGCAGAAAGGAAATAAGAAAATGCACAGGCTTACGCGATAGTCTCGTCCTTTAAAAGCCGGTCGCTATGTGAAACAATTGAAATCTCTCTGCTTTCCAGGCATAAACAAACGAGAAACGAAAAGAATTCTCGTTTGAGAAAAGTTTAAGTAGCTAAAATTGAAACTAATGACCCGGAATATCTCAAAAATGGTTGACTGTACAAAAAATATATATAACATAAATTGTGTGTTAATGAGATCTACATGTTTTGTGTAGTAAGTTTTTGTTCATCTCTTACGGTTTGCCAGTTATACAAAAGTCATACAGAATGAAGAGGTCTTCAGAGACCATTCCCAAGAAAATTCAAGATATACATTTACTTTGTTATAAAAATAGCTTAAAAATGTGGTTTTTTAATCAAAATCATTACAGACATTTTTGAGAAACTCAAACTTTTCGAAAAATGTTTAATGTAAGGGGTAGTTTGGGGTAGGGGGATTTCCTTGAAAATCTTCGTCTCGCATCCTTGGAGAATACCAAACTTAAATACCAAGTTTGTATTTTGCGATCTTTTCGTTTTTGAGCTATGCTGCCCACAGACACAAACACACATCTATTACCTACCTACACACAGACAAACAAACAAACAAACAAACAAACAAACAAACAGGGACATTTTTCTAAAAATATTGTTTTGGATTCAGGGAGTCTCAAAACATATGTTTCCAGTGAAATATCGATATCGAAATTTGAATGCAGTATAATACCTTCTCTATACGCTATGTACACAGTACGAATAGAGAAAGTAAAAATCAATTAGTGAAGGTCGGGTTATCGTGCTGGCCAAGCTGCAGTTGTACTGCCCCTTCCGATCCATCGAGCAGCATATGCATGGTTCAAATGGCTCTCGCATAGCTAGCGAGAAATAGGGCGGAGCTCCGTCATGTGGTGACGACCAATATCAAGCGGTATATCTTCTAAAAATCTAGGTAAAATATCCTTTTTACTTTCTCTACACATACTGTGTTTTGAGAAAGTATTGTATTGCAACAAAGAGTTTGATACCGTGATTTCACCGGAAATACCGGGTGGAAGGGAATTCATTTAAACCAGTGATAGATCACGGTATTTGGAACACATTTTGCATCTTAGGATCTTGTCTCTGACCATTTCCTATGGAGATATTTTAGTTTTGTCGAAAATAAGAGACAGACAAACTGGCAATGCTGAAGGTTGTGTGGGTGTCACTTGCACTAGGTCAGTACATAAACACGCCTCACTAGGACGTTGAAGGTATTCCTACCGTTTTACCATGCGAGTTTTGGTCAATCAGAATGCCAGTTGCACTCGTTATCTTCCAAAATATTACACCACCCTGTGTCGTGTTTGCAAGCAACCGACGTGTTTGCATCCAAAAGCCGATTCAGAAACCTGACCATTCTCAAAGCAACGTTGCCGAGTCACTTCACGTCTGAAGAACTGCTCTGAATATTCCTTTAATTATTTTAAATGATTAATTATTACGTTATTACGTTACTCTACTCATCTTACAAGTGACAAACTATTACGTTCGTACATTCTTGTGGATTTACGCATCCAATTTGCAATAAGGACCATTTATTTCTTCGAAATCGGCTGATCAAAGAACAAAATGCAATTAGACTTTTTGTTTGAAATGTTTCTATGAAGCACGTATTAGAAGGAATGTAATGAGTTCTCTTCCTCCCGGTATATGTTTTTCAGACCCCTGAGCGCATAAAAAAAAAATTAGAAAAATGTCCGTGTGTGTGTGTGTGTGTGTCTGTCTGTGTGTCTGTCTGTGGCTCAAAAATGAAAACACCGTTAAATATCAAACTTGATATTTAAGCGAGTATCTTCCAAGGATGCAACACAAAGATTTTCAAGAAAATACCCCACCACGAACTACCCTTTACATGGAACAGTTTTCGAACTGTTTCGTTTTCTCAAAAATGCCTCTAACGACTTTATACATTATGTTTACGACATTTTTGAGACAAACGAAATGTATATCATGAATTTTCCGGGAATAACCTCTGAAGACCTCTTCATTCTGGATGCCTTTTACATAACTGGCAAACTGTAAGAGTTAGACAAAACAAATGTAGATCTCATTAAAACACACAATTTATGCCATATACATTATTTTTGTAGAGTTAACCGTTTTCGAGATATTCCGGATTATTGGTTTCAATTTTGAGTCACTTAAACCTTTCTTCAACGGGAAGAGACATTTCTTCTCATTTCTCGTTTGTTTACTCCCAGCAAGTATATAGAATGGAATTTCAACTTAAATACTTCCCTTCTATTTACCAAGATCTACATTTTTTATGTCGTAATTTTTTTCTATGACTTTCGGTTTAACCGTTATGAAAAATGTTGCAAAACTCAACCAGAATAAAGATCTCTTCAGACTCTGTTCCTGGAAAATCCAAAATATACATCCTATTTGGGATGCGAATATCTTTAATTTACGGTATTTTAATCAAAATTGTTAGAGCCCTGTTTGAGAAAATCAAAAGTGTCGATAAATGTTTCATGTAAAGGGTAGTTGGGTCGGGGATTTTCTTGAAAATCTTTGTGTCGCATTCTTGGAAGATACTGAACTTAAATACCAAGTTTGGTATTTAACAGGCTATCCGCTTTTGAGCTATTCTGTCCACAGACACATACACTGACAGACACACATGGACCTTTTTCTAAAAATGCTTTTTCAGACCAAGAGGATCTCAAAACACATTTCCGGAGAAATCTCGGTGTCAAATATTTGATTGGAATACAACACCATCTTATGTGCACTGCACCTGCGGGCATATTGCCCCCCCCCGTGGATGTAATGGTTACCGTGCTAACTTCATATATCCAATGTCGCGGCTTCAAACCCGGAGGATAGATTTTTCGAGTGTAAAAATCCTTAGCATGGATTCCTTCGGAAGGGAAGTAAAGCTGTTGGTCCCGTGTCGTAGATTTTCCGCACGTAAAAGAAGGCCAAGCCTGATAAAAGAGGCCTCTGAGCAAAATTAAATGGTTTTTCATAACCATTATAGAATGGGATGCTGAGAACCACAGCAGTTAAAGAGCGTCCATAAATAAAAATCCATTTTACATGTGTGCTAGGGAAAGTAAACCCCGAATCATGTAGGCAACTTGTTATTTAGTTCCGAGTATGACGCTGTGAAACGTCTGGCTAATAACCTGGTACAACGGGATCACTAAACGCTAAACCTAGAAGCAAAAAAACAACAAGCTGTAATGGAGGAAAAAATTGAAGAAGAAAAAAATTGATGCCTCAATCGAACGCTCTGCTAAGAAGTTCTCAAACCTGTTGCACAGCAAGTGGGTGTTTCAGAAACCTGGTTCTTAAAGTTAATAGACTTTTCTAATGGAAACCCAATAGAGTAATTATACTTCATGAGTTAACAACCTCGTGGCGAGGTGTAATTTCTGTAATTGGGTTTTACAAAGTGTCATAGAGGGTACTTTTGACCCACATTTAAGTTTTTTCAGATGGTTCATGTGTCATTTAAATGGGCAGGTGGCCTGAGGCGGTAATCTGGACCGGAAGTGACATGCGCAGGGTTAGCAGTATAGGGTTTCTGGGTTCGATTCTAGCTCACAATTGCATATTTTCTCTCACATATGGTACACAACACGACTGGTTTCTTTCCATTTTTCTTGTTTAAACTATTTATTTCCAGTTAATTTTCTGGCGTTAAGTTGCATCAACACACACACGCATTGCTTTACGCATTGCCAGTATAGTTTTTAGCAGCCCACGCATCTTACATATCTAGCCACGCAATTTGTTGGGTATTTTAACAAATTATCTTGTATACTAGCAATCTCGTTTAAGTAGGATAAGGTCGGTGGAACCGGGTCAAAAGGCGAATAGGGTCAATGTTTTTATATTTCCTCCTCGCTACCAAACAAGAAGTAGTGAAATAACTATTACCGTCTAGCGACAACATTTACAACTTTGTCCGGAATTTGGAATAAGAAATCAGCGCGAGACGTGTTTAATTGTTGTGTAGTTTCATTTGTAAATATCTGCTGTTTGAGGTAAGGTCGTATTTATTTTTCCTCTTTAAAATAATATAGAAGTTACATCGAATTTGTTGGCATAGCTTTATTAATTATTTATTAAGCATTAGTTGTCTGTTAAACTAATCTTTTCTGTCCGAGGTTATGTCGGTGTTCTCACCATATCATTGTTGTGCAAGTGTACCAACACGGTAAAAATGAAATCCTGCCTTTCAGGTGAATAGGGTCACATTATTGCTGGTGAAAATGGTCAATATTTTTTAAGTCAATTCTTCATTTTTTATCTCTTTTTCGTTTATATTAATAGATCGGAAATGCAAGCTAAAAACACCTGTCAGTGGATAAAATATCACATCAGAATGCAATTAGTGGACCGTTGGTCACAATGTCGGACTCCGGATGGATTAATGAAGCGGAAATTCTGAAGTGGCATAAACACTTTAAACACTTTAACGCTCAGTTGGATTATTCTTGGACACTGTACTTAAGATATTCGATGGTGATATATAACATAAAAGTTTACAAGATCTCCGATTCTGTGAAGCAAATAACAAAATAGCAATACGCTAGATAACTTGCTGCCGCTGGATAGGTCATTTTTAAGTTTTTTAAGCCAATTGCGATAGTGAACGTGTGGGTTTTATGAGCATCACAGAAACAGAAAGCAAAATAAACTTACTCTTGGGAAATTTTCTAGGTAGTGCGAATTAAGGCAGCCACACCGGCGAATGCTGAGAGTGGATGTCGTTCTACAGGCGTCAGTAAATGCGGTCTGAACATGAGCTTTTCCTTCTGGTTCTAAGTCGCTCTAAGAATATTCACTGTCTGAAAGACTGAACTGAGTAACTTTAGCAAACCCAGGACAGGAAGAGAAATGGTTTCCATCCCCTTCGATCTCATTACACGAGTTGTTACCATTTCTAAACAAAATGACCCCAAAACGTTCAGGTAGGAAGCAAATAACATGTTTCTGACTTCTCCAGAAAATATTCTACAGATCACAAACACACTGCAAAAGAAAACTGTTTCCTCAGGAACAAAACATTAGGTAGATCAGTATAAGTGAATGCGTAAACGGTCTACACAATCAGAATCAGTAGGAAGCAAAGATAAAATTACATCTTGTGAACTCTGCAAGATAAAATACAGTGATCCCATTTCTGTCAAACTTGGTGACTGAATTCAGTGTCAAAGAAAGGGGAAAGAATTATATCATGAGAGATATTTTGGTATAGTGAGTAAAAATATTTTTTATGTGAGAAAGGTATTGTTGTGGAAATATATGTGTGTAGCACTATTAACAAACTCACTATATATAGTACTGGACACTATTTATGCATTCTCAAACAGTGAAATGTGTTCATAAAGGACTACTGACTGTAAACATATAAAATAGTCGGAGTTCATATGAAAGACTCGTCAGCCATGAAGACTTTTCCGATTCCCCCAACCTTACTTATGTTTAATAACTTGTCTGGATGCTCTTGACAAGTGGAATCTGTCTGGCATGAAATTATACTAAAAGTATTGTTAAGGAAACTAATGTTTCGAAGTGGTTTTAAAAGTCAAATTTTGGGCAAATATTATTTTGGAAGGATAGATCTTTATTTTTATTAAACCTACCCCTAAAATACCGATCCAATACACCCCTCAATACCAATTTACCGACTTCCAGCTCAATAAGCTAATGGTGGGTTTTCCCTATTGCGAGCGAACTTCGGCTTATTTCACATTTTTTATTTGATTCTCTCTTCACAATATGACTGAAATTTCGTTTACAATTGGTCGCTTTATATATTTTTCTGTAAGAGGCCACCTGCCTGTTGTGGGTGCATTGAACTTGTCTATTATTGTCAAAATATCACTAAGTAGTTGTAAATGTTTCCTTGCGGGCGGGTTGCAACCTCGCCATTGTTTTGCCCCACTGCCAAGGAAAAGCCCCTAGCGGTTGGTTGCATTTCCAAAACTTTCTTGTCGCTTACGAGCGATACTTATTTTCCATTTATCTGTAACATTATTATTATTACTAGCATTGCTCACATTATCGTGATTATTAAAAGATTCGCTAAGCGAAACGTTTTCTCTCACAAAACAATTTTTAGTATTCAGCATTTATTTGTTTAGTCATTAGGTACATTAGTACAATAGACATGGTCAAAATAATATATACAAGTAAGAGTCAGTCATATAACAATTCTAGTATTAAAAAGTGCATCCAAAATGTAAAATACATTGCCCATCAATCATTTTTTTTTTTTTTACTTTAGCCTTAAACTGTATTACATTTAGAACTCTCATGTAGTGAGGAAGCTTATTATAGGCTATAATGCTCGTTATCAAATAACTATCTCTAACTTTCTTTAGCCTAGTGTATGGAACATGCAATTTATCAATATTTCTGGTATTTAATGTGTGTACATGTCTGTTCAGTTTAAATTGATTTAAATTCTTGTGCACATATAATAATAATTGTAATATATAGCAATTGTACACTGTTAAAATTTTATGTTGCTTAAAAAGTAGTTTACATGGAGCATTGTAAGAAGTATGACAAAAAATTCTCATGGCTTTCTTTTGTAGAAGTAGAATATCATTCAATTTAGAACAGTTCTCATATGCTAATAGTCCATAGCTAAAAACAACTTCAAACAAAACAAGATATATTTGCTTTAAATAGCTACAAGGTACTTTGTTGTAAATGGTTCTCAGTAAATACACAACTTTAGATAACTTTTTACAGACCATTTCAACATGTGAATTCCAGGTTAATTCTGTATCCAAAACCATTCCTAAAAGTTTTACATTATTGTATTCAGCATCATTTGAGCTTTGTCTAAGGCTATAAATAATGTTTTGCATTTTGTCATAGTTAAAACACCATTGCTAGAGAACCATTTAGTAGCACTCTGAATTATGTCATAACATATATTATTTAAAACAGCAAAATTATTATATGTAAAAATAAAAGTGGAAACATCAGCATATAGAATCGTCTTGGCAGGTATATTACATGACAGGTCATTTATCATAATAAGAAATAGAAATGGTCCTAAGATAGTTCCTTGTGGTACTCCAAAATCAATGTAGTCACTTCTACTACTTAAATTATTTACAAAAACAGCATGTCCACGTCCAGTTAGATAGGTGTAAAAGAAGTTATACTCAGTATTTCTAATTCCATAGTATTCTAATTTCATTAGTAATAAGTCATGTGGAATGCAATCAAAAGCTTTGCTTAAATCAAATATGATGTCAAAGGACAGAGGGACATCATTTAAATCATAAAGTTCCGTTGCATGATGTCAAAATTGGTGTATTTAACAGCAACAATTCTTATTTGTCATAGGTAGCCCAGACACATTCTGCATCTTTTCTTTATTTTCTCTATAACTTATGTATAATGTAGATAGAGAAGATATTGTATTCCAAGCAAGAACTCGATATCGACATTTCACCGGAAATATAGAAAAAGATCCGCGAGTATGTAGTGGGGGAGGAGAAGTAAGCATAACTCGTAAACGAAACGTCCGTTAAAAACCAAACTTGGTATTTAAATTAAGTATCTTTGAAGAATGCGACACAAAGATTTTTAGGAGAATCCCCCTACCCGCAACTACCGTTTATGTGAAACATTTTTCAAAAATTCTGAGTTTCTTAAAAATGGCTCTAATAATTTTGATTAGAATTTCACATGGGCTACTAATTTCATAACAAATGAAATGTATATTCCGAATTTTCTCTCAGAAGATCTCTATATTCTGAGCATAACCAGTAAACCGTAAGAGACAGACAAAATCTTACAATACAGAAACGTAGATCTTGCCTAAACACACAGTTTATTCCTATACTTGTTATTGATTTCAATTTTAAAATACTTAAGCATTTCTCAAAAGGGAATCTGTCATTCCTGTCCCTTTCGATTCCTCCTAGCAATGCAAAAAGCACTGAATGTCATTTATATTGCATCCAGCTTTTAAAAGACTTGACTATCGCTTTAATCTAGCGTATTCCTCATTTTCCTCTACCTATAAGCCCATTTCTGCTAATTTGTATATTGATTAGCATTAAAGCAAATAAAATAATAACATTATGTAAAACCAGTTTTTTTTATTGAATAGGCACAGAAAGTCATGTAAATGGAATACATCTATTTTTTTCATATATTATCAGATAATGAGAGAGAATACTGATATTCCCAACACATACTGCACAAAACTGCTTGGAGGACATTAATGCGGTTTCTGGTTTTTGGTGACATTAATTTCTAAAGCATTATGGCTGCCCCTTTCCCCGAATCCTACTGTATGCGACTTTTGTTCCCGAGATCGTCCTCCGTGGTCTAGGGATGGCATCTGGTTCTCAAGGTCACGCGTTCAAAACAGGCAGACGTAGAAATCCTTAGCATGGTTACCTTCGGAAGAAAAGTAAAGCCAGGGGTCCCTCGTCTAGATCTATGACATAAGAAAACCTCAAGCCTGAGTGAAATTCTCTCACTCCAATATGGAATGGGACGCTGAGAAACACAGCAGTTAAAGTGCCTTCATATACACAATTTAACTTCAGTTTCATTTATATCTATGGGAAAACTAAAAACATATTTAATAAAATAATTAAGAGCAGTTTGCCTAATAGTTGATTAAGCTATGAAGTCCAGTACTCAAAAGCACTTCTTACATTGCAAGTCGCCATTGGGGTATGTCATCCTAAAATAATTTGAGATCACCTCCTGGTTGACCGGGAAATATATGAATCAATTGTGGAATTTAATGACGTGTGGGTATATTGCATGGTAGTTTAGTGGTTAGAACAATCCGGGCTATGGCATTTAATTTTTCAATCTGACTCTACAGATGCCAATCCTGTCTTACATTCGACTGTTATGCATGAAACAATTAACATGAATTGTGCATGCAGATGGTTTTTACGACATTGTAAGTCGCAATTGTGGTATGTCATCTCAAAATAATTTGAGATCACCTTGTGATTTACCGGGATACGTGCGATTCAGTTGTGGAATTTAATGTCGTGTCGGTATTTTGCCATGGTAGCTCATTGGTTAGAGCAACAGACTGGAGATCAGGATCAAAATGAAAACTTAGGGAGAAAAGTGCACCAAAAGTTTGGCTTCCCAACATTTTTGTTACGAAACATGGCATGCATTGTCGCTTTTCCATTACATGTTCTGCATTTACCCTAAATATTATACCTTTATTAAATACAGAGGACACTTGGAAACTAAAACTTTCAAATTTGAGGTCGTTCTCCGTGGTCTGGGGGGAGGGTAACATGCTAGCCTCTGGTACCAAAGGTCGGCAGAGGATGATGGATTTCTTCGAGCGTAAAATCCTTATCATTGCTTCCTTAGAAATGACAGCTGTTGGTCCCGTGTTGTAGATTTAGGGCACCTAAAAGATCCTGAATTCTGATAAAGAGGCCTCTTAGCAAAATTTCATGCACAATATAGAATGAGACTTGGAAAACCACAGCAGTTAAAGAGGGTCCACAAATAAAATTCAGTTTAATTTATTTCAAAACGCCATTTTAATCAAGCAGATTTTGGTAAGAAAAATAAAAATGAAGTTTTCACTTTACTTGGGCACGACAGATGTACGTTCACTTCTTGTCTTCCTTAAGTCAACGATATCTATTGTATGAGGGTCATCCAGAACGTGACAGACGAAACATATTTACCGTGGCTTACTCTATTTCTCAACGTAATCTCCATTTACTGTCTCATGCTACCACTTTTTCAATGCCGATGTTATGCTTTTTTATCACCAAAGGTCTATTTTTGAATCACAAAATGCCAACAACGCAAGTGTGTTGTGATAATGCAACGAACGATCTTTGGTGAGGAAATGGCACATAATTTACGAGAAATCAAAAATGAACGAAAAAGATCAGTGTGGGAGTTCATCACTCGTTATGGAAGAGTTGAAAGCAAATGATAAAAGAATTAAGAAAAACCGGTGTTTCATTTTGGTCACCGTACATGACTTATTAGATGGAAAATATTTCCCTGCCATGAAGACCTCAAAGTGCTAGTGACATCTTGGCTCATATCTTTAGCGGTGCAAGAGTATAACATCTGCATTGAAAACCCGGTGCCACGTGACAATAAATACCTTGATAGCTCTGGCGATTACGTTGCAAATAGAGTAAGATACTGTAACTTTGTAAATAAAGTTTTGTGTTGATAAATTGTCTGTCACTTTCAGTATGCCCTTCATAGAGTGGGACGCTGATAGCCGCAATAGTTAAATAAAACTGAATTTAATGTATTTCCAAACTTCATTTTATTCAAGCAGATATTGGTAACAATTGAAAATGAAATTTTCGCTTTACTTGAGCAGGCCAGATGTACATTCTCTTTAAGCCAACGATAGCCATTATAGAACAGCAACATTTCAATCGTCTAAATCTTATTTTATCAGAGAAAGCGTTTAGAAGACAATCTCTAAATGCTCAACACGTCGTAGTTTCAAAGAGCGTAAGATCCAACGCTTCGTCTGGACAAATTTGCCCCGAGGCCTCGAGGCACAGAAAACCGCATGGCTATCTCTTTTCCGATCTTGGTCAGGAAACGAAAGAATTACTTTTAACTCCGGAAAAACGTTTTTGAGTAACGAACCATTGTCTAGGCTCCGGAAATGAGTAAACTGATAAGATCGAGTTATCATTTGCTGCACGTACCGAACCAAAGATAGTAGGAGAGACGCAATGAACAAAAAGGAAACGTATTTCATCCTCGCCAATGCGTTAATGTGCTAAACGGAGTGGAATTATGCTGTAACACTGCTTAGTTAATGTTACCTCCTAACCATATTCACGATTAAACATTGCAGGGAAAAAAAGCTGACGTGTTCCATTCAAATGACTTTCTCTACCTATCTTCCATATACTTCACGCTAATCAAAATAAATATCAGCAGTTATTACTTAGTACCTTGTAAGCAGTAGTCGGTTACCCTCCTTATTTAAGACTGACACCCCCTAGAGCTTACAAGCGAATGCTCTGGGGGTCAGAAGCCCAGCGTCATGAAACCACAGAATGGAGGACCTGGAACAAGTGGTCGGCCCGTAGCCAAGCATGAACAAGTGAATGTTATGAAATGCAAGCGAAATGGACGATAAGAGAGCAATTGGTGGAATGAGTGGTGCAGGTAAGTGAGGGACCCGGAGAAAACCCGCCCAGACGCCGCTTTGTCCACCACAAATCCCACATGCGGGCGCTTGGGATTGAGCGCAGGGGATCGTGGGTTCGAGTCCCGCCTTGGGCATGGGTGTTATATGTTTGTGTAAAAAGTAAAACAGAAATACAGTAATCAAAGTAAACAAATTAGGTAAATAAAAAGTAGGGTATGCAGCGCCGGAGTCCCGATCAGACTCAGGAACTGTATTTTAATAAAAGGGAAAAAAAAAAAAAAAAAAAAAAAAAAACCGGGCCGCCTAGTTGGGAGGCGAGCGGTCTAACCACTCAGCGCCGCCATCTTGTAAGTACAAGAGAAATAAGGAAATTCACTAGGCTAAAGCGATGATCAAATCGTTTAAAAGCTGTTGCTTGAAATTCGGTTCTCTTTATATATCCATAAGTTAATAAAGAAAAGCGAATGATGACTTACAGATTTCAAAATTAATTAATTCAAGATATACATTTCCTTTCTCATAAAATGATATTAAACTTATTGTATTTTAATTAAAACTCCTATGCCATTTTTGAGAAAATAAGAATATTTTCAAAAATGTTTCATATAAGGGGTAGATTGGGGTTGAGGATTTTCCTGAAAATCTGCACCTGGCTTCCTTGGAAAACTCCTAACTTAAATATCAACGTGGAATTTAACGGACTTTTCGTTTCTGTGTTATGATGATTATAGGCACACGCACACACACACACACACACACACACATACACAGGAATTTCTCTCAGAACCTGATGTGTTCCATTCACATGATCTTCTCTACCTGATCTACAAAAGTTAATACACTATGCTAATCGTGACAAACATTAACAGCTATATTTTAAGGCGCAGAGAATGCACTAGACTAAAGCGCTACTGAAATCCTTTATAAGCTGGTCATGTTGTTAAACTATGAAAATTTGATGCTTTTCACAAAGTCAGTAGTAAACCAAAAGAGATGTGGAACGAAAGATGACTTCTCGTTTGCGAAAAGTTTAAATAGTTTCAAATTTAAACCAATAACAAAGAATATCTTGGAAACGCTTAACTCCACAACGATGAGTATATTTCATAAGTTGTGTGTTTTAATGAGATCTATTTTTATTATGAAGTAAGTCTTTGTCTATCTCTGACGGTTTACCAGTTATAAAAACTCACCCAGAATGAAGTGGTCTTAATGAGGCTTCAATATGTGCATTTAGTTTGTCATGAAGATATTTTTAATGATTGCTTTTTTAATTAAACTTTTCAGTCATTTTGAGAAAACCCAAATTTTCCAGAAACATTCCATGTAAAGAGTAGTTTGGAGTGGGAGGAGTGTGCGGAAAATCTTCGTGTCGCATCCTTGGAAGATATTAAACTTAAATACCAAGTTTCACATTTTACCGACTTTTCGTTTTTGAGTTTTGCGCTCCACAGACACAGACACACACACACACACACACACACACACACACACATCCGGATATTTTATCATAAACGCTTTATTTGGATTCAGGGGTCCTCGAAACATTTATTCTTGTGAAATCTCGGTATCGAATTTTTGGTGGAATGCAAAATGTCCTCTACCTGCTATGTACACTGTGTATATGTGCTACAGAAAGTGAAAAGGCGGTTGTGTTATGGAATTAACTTCTGGTTTTTATTTGCAACCACTAAAACAATCGCCACCTCTCACTACTATTGCATTATCGGCCAAAAAAGGGGAAATCTTTCTGTTAGTAGATATTACAAATATTAATGCACATTTTAGAACAAACTATACGTTATGAAACAACTGAATGTTTATATTTCGTGCTTCATGTGTTGCGTTCCTTAGTGTAATATTTATGACTTTGTCAAATTTGCTAAGTAAAGAAAATAAAACAGCACAGACTTTATACCCCCTGGAATAGAGTTGGCATCAGATCTGCATTGATTGATCCAAGAAAGCGATTCAACAAATTATTGGGGGCCCGACTATGAAGTAACCAATGATATAGTAACATTTTAAAACCGAATGGAAGACTTCAGTAAGGATTGAATAAACGGTAGTTAGTGGTCTATCGAGTAGTTCGATAGCTTAAATTCGATTTTACCCATATTGCGTATGCCATATGAAAATTTATTGCTTTAAGTGATACGTGAATGCTTGTGACGTCAGGTTGAGGAAAACAATGTAAACGAGCAGAAGACTTTACGATGTATTGTCGCAGAACAAAGGAACAGTGAAATATTATATTTCTAAGCAACAATGCAAAGTTACGTTATGTCAGAAACAATAAAACTCAAGGTTTTTCTTTATAGGCGATAATACTAACAAAAACAGCATTGCCGTGCTATTGGCATCAGAAGTTTTTCAGACGAGCAGCACGATGCAGTTTCGTGACCTGATGACAATTTTCTGTGTGTTCCTTATTCTTGGTTTCATTCTTTCAGAAATATTTGTAGCCTTCCTGAAAAAACTGGTAAGAAATATGTTTGTTTTTAAATACTAGCGATTTGATATTTTGAAAAATGGAAGTGCATTACATTACAATCTAAGTATTTAAGGTCTGTATTACACTATCACACTGTTGAGTATATTACACTACGTCAAACGTTTTATCACATCTTTTATTACAAATTTCAAAAAGCATATCCAACAGTTAAAACCATCAGCTGCAATAATGGTGCCTATTTTGTTCTGTTTAAGAGTGCTAGTTGTGTCGTTATGTTGAATATTTATAAATACATTTACTTTAACTTTCTATTACATTCATCTGAACATTTTCGTATAGCCTAACCTAAAACGTAACCTCAATAAGTCCATTTTTAAAGAACGTTAATTAATACTACATTTATGAGTATGAATGACAAAGCCAACAGCAAAACTAGTAAGTAATGGCTGTCATAATAAATTTCAGTTTGTTCTCCTAAATATTGGCTTTCCAATGCATTTAAGTTTTTCCTCACATCATTATTCGTATATCCTTCATGCACTTCATAATGGCTTCTTCTATGCTTTTAGATATTTCCAGTCTCTTGTTTCTGTTTTTATAATAATTATGTTTGGAATTGTGAAGCATTTCATGTGATACATAATACGTAATGAGTGGATTCGCTGTAGACACTGAACATGTGTAATGTCTGCCATTTTGTTTTTTAATCACAGATGTGGTCAAATGTGTTATGGTGGTTATAACTTCTATCACTTAAGTAAGATGTGGTCAAAGTGCTATATTACACTATAAAATGTTTCATATATATAAGAACATAAGAAACACCGGGAGTGAAATTTTGACTAAAAATGGTCAGAGAATCGAAAATTGCTTTTTATAGGAAACGATTTTTGAGCCTTTGGGCACCCATTGAAAACCAACATTTAGCTATCTTCCTTTTAATTGAGGTCTACAACCACTTAAAGATAGTACAATACATCAGTTTTGTGGCACTCTATTTCATTAAACAGCGGTTTTCTCAAATCTATATTTTTAGACGCTCAAAGTATTCCAAATGTGTTAGCTTTTGTTTCCCAAAATGTACATACATGTCCATTCTAATATTACAAATGACATTAATATAACACCAACAGTTTTTTTTTTTTTTTTAAATTACACTTTCTGAAAAAAAATTGTTTTTAGAGATTAAAATTTCCAATCTTTTATAAAACTGTATTAAGCAAAGTTAATGAAATATTCCCATTTAAATCATTTGCGTGTGGTTCAAAAATTTCATTCAGAAAAAGTAAAATACTGTTCCCAAATTTTGTGGCGCGTGGGGCCCTTTGGCTACACAATATATTTCGTTTCGTAGTCGGCTCACCCTCCCCGTATTTAGGAGCGACACACCCCTAGGAATTACAAGCGGATGCCTAGGGGTCACAAGCCCGTCGGGGGACCAACGGCACGACACCACAACATGGAGAACCTGGAACGAGTGGTCAGCCCGCAGTCAGGCATGAGCTGAAATGGTAGGAAAGGTGACGCAGGGGCGTACACAACACATTCAGTCAATGATACATTGTATTTTAGGAACTTCTTCAAGGGGTGTGGGGAAGTGTACACGTTCAGGTGTTAAATGCAGTTGTTATTGAAAAGTTCTCCGTGCATTACATTTATTTTATTTGTAGAGCAATAAAATCATATTGCATAACGCAGCAAAATATGGACGCCTCGTTACAAAATGCAAACAAGGCTGCCAACATAACATTAAAGGTAGCTATGAAGGTTTCAATATTTAGATCCCTCAACATCTTAACCCGATACCCTAAAACTAACCATAACGCTAAATAATATCACTATACCTACGCTCTGTGAACTCGTGTGTTTAGGTCACGTTGCAGTTTGATCAGTGGCGTGCTAACCGTTAATACACGTTAAGCTGTAGCAAAGAATTTAGAACCCATAACCCACATGTTTCTTAACTAGAAAATCATTTCCCTGAATTCTGAGACAAATGCCAAGTTTGGTATTTTACCGACTTCTCATTTTGAGTTATACTCTCCCCCCCCCCCCACACACACACACACGTCGTCCTCCGTGGTCTAGGGGTAACATACTAGTGTCTGGTTCCCGAAGTCACGGGTTCAAACCCGGTGGAGAGCAATGCATTTTTGGAGAGTAAAATCGGTAGCATGGCTTCCTTTGGAAGTGAAGTGTCGTAGATTTACTGCACTTAAAAGAACCTAAGGCACGATAAAGTGCCCTTTGAGCCAAAGTTAAAGGCCTTTCACGCCCAATACAGAACGGCACGCTGAGAACCATATCTGTAAAAGTGCGGCCGTAAATAACAGTCAGCTTCAATTATACGCGCACGCGCAAACACACACACATACACACACAAACACACACACATAGATACGCATACACTGACCTTTCCTAAAAATGCTTCTTTCTCGACTCAAGGGTCTCAAAACATATATTTCTTGACAAAATCTCGGTATCCAATTTTTGGATGGAATACAATACTTACTATGTGCATTGTACTTACGTGCTAGAGACGGTAAAAAGAAGCTTCATTAAGAAAACTTCGTGTTAAATTTCTGTGTATATGTGTGTCTATCTTTGAACAGCATAAAAAGTAATAATAATAAAAAAAAACGAAAAAAGGATGTTTTCATGTTTCAGTCAGTTATTGTTTAATCTTCTCAGGATAGATTTTCAGCAAAGTTCTCTCACTTAAAGTGTTCCTGAAAATAGATTTTCGTTGTTTTTTAACTTTCTCAAAAACGGATATAACGCTTTTGAATAAGTACAATACTTTAAGATGCGTCATATGTAAAGGATATGTTAACAAATATTTATATAATTATTTATATTTTATTTTTCAGAGAGCAATGGATTCATGCCATAAGTTTACAGGTGAGTGATAAATAATGTGAAGGTTCAATAAAGGTAATATATGTGTATGAGTGTGTGTGTGTGTTCACGTTATCCAACGAGGTGACTCCACGATCAGATATGAGAGGTTACGGGTTCGACATCTCATTCTGACCTTGGGTATTTCGGAGTATTCCGCGGTCGGTAGACAAATGCTGGGGGTGGCTTCCCATTTACCACGAATTTTGTTTCCATTCTATATCTTTTATTACGTTTCCTTCTCGTTTATTAAGTGTTCCAGGGTTTGTGGCTTGAGGCAGACCAGTCAGATGGCACGAATACGTTCTCAAAGCAAAAAGTATTCCCCGTAGACACTATTAGTTTGGTGTGTCAAATGGATTGTTCCTGAATTTCCTTGAGCAGTTCCAGCAGTGCAAGGGAACTTCAAGCATGAGATTATTAGGGATTTCCGCGCATCTGCCTAAGACCTGTAATCTCCTACACTTATTTCCCTTAATCTATTTCTTCCGAGTGTGATGTCCGCAATATATCTATGTTGGTTCTTTAGTGGTGTGTCCTTTTCTTGGTGCCAGTAGTAGTAGCGGTAGTGGTAGCGGTGGTGCTGGTAGTGGTAGTAGTGGTAGTTCCCCCATTGTTACCTGTAGAGCACGTGGCCGGAAACTTCCAGAAGCAGTTCGCACGTGCAAACAACCGCAGGTGTTACAAATTCAACCAGGTGCAACAACGCCGGCTTCGACGTCAGAAAATTTTCTGACTGCACACTGATCATTTGCACAGATGTAACAATCATAGCTTCGTGTACTTGCCGCTAGCACAGGTGTCCACTAACGCAGGTTTAACAATGGATGCCAACAATTAGCTATAATTTACGAAGGAAGCCATTCTAACTCGTTCGGCCATTATGGCCACTGTATGTTCCCAAAAAATATATGTCATATCCAATTTGTCGCTGAAGCTTCGCTGCCGTCGCCGTCACCTCCTACGTATCGCTATATTTCCGTCCCCCACGCCTTCTCTCCCTATTGTGTCCAATATGAGAATTTCTGCGCAATTTTGCAAACAAAAACAGTTTAAGTGTCTCTTAGTTTTTGTCGCTGTCCGTTGTGAGCCAATATGTTGCCGTTCATTTGTCTACCTCGGAGTCGGTCTGGATTATCACCCGCGAAATACTCTGTAAACAAGCGTGTACATACCTCTAAAAAGCCCTTCGATGTGCCGGCTTTGCTCGTCCCTGTAGAACACAAGTTGACTCTCACTGAGTGAGAGAAAGAATTACTGATTTATGTAACTGGGGTAGACTTAAAAGTACCTGAGATTCCACTGAATTAATGCTTTTATTCGCTTTTGTTGCTTGTTGAGGCACTAATCCTACTAACGATTCCCGACATAGTAATTCTTGAAGACATAAAAATATTAATAACTAGTGCTACTTTCTGCTGTTTACTAAGTTCTTGTTTTCGACGGTCATTGGTAATTACTGCGCACTTTTCTATTGCGCGACAATCGACTTGTTTGATAACTACAATGTCTCGCGTATTTAGTCACCTACCTAGGCACTAACCCCGCCGCGTTCACGTACGTACAACGTACCGCCTATAGCGGACCGCGTTCAGCATCACGCGTCTATCACTAACAACAAGCAGCAACAGCAACAGTAATAACCTTGTAAGCGCATCGCTTAAATACCTAAAATCTCCAATATTGAAGTCATTCCTGATTGGCTGAAAAGAAGTGCGAAAATAACGTTGTCACGTGATTAACTTTGTAAGTTCTTTGTATTCAACTCACGTGATCGCTCTTTATAATGAAAAAGTCCCGAGCTGCTAACTTTTAAGGGCAAACCTTTCTCTAAAAATTACCCGGTTACATATGTCTCTAAAGGGCTAAAGACCCTGCTCTACAAAGGCAATTGTGTTACTAGCATTAAAACAGAAATAACCTTGGCGTGCAAAATAGCAACTTCTTCGCCCTAAGGTTTTGTGTTCTAAAATCTGCTCAGTCTTGGCTGCTGAAGCAGATATTTCCTATAAAACCTGTACAGAAACATTAATTAAACTAACAAAATACACAGCGGGCTAATATACTGTCGCATTTTTTAAAATATACGTTCAAAATCTGTGTTTAAAAACTAAGTTATTATATATTATTTTTATAACATGATATGCTTAACTCAAATTAGGTTCGGAAAAAAGAGTGTCCTCTTTTATTCGGATAAATACAGTAATTCGGTAAGTCAAGCAGAGAGAGCCTTTACAACATTATGCGTTGCAGTTTTGTATTAAGCCGCAATATTTAATCATCAAGCATCATATAGGGGTTTCTTATGTTTATCTGTGTTTAGATGCTATTCACGGTGGCCCTGCCCTTCACAACAGAAAATACTGCATTACAAAAATTCGATGTCGAGGTTTTACCGGAAATATAGGTTTTGGCGCCCCCTGAACCCGAAAAAAAAAACTTTTAGAAAATCTGATTACTTCCATTCACATGACTTTCCTTATAGCTCTACAACAAATTCTTGTTAAAAAGCTAATTCTTCTATTTACTTAATGCTAATCAAGAAAAAATTAGCAGAAAGGGTCTTATTACTTGCTTTCCTGTAAAAGGGAAATAAGGGAGTACCATAGACTAAATCGATAGTCAAAACTTTTAAAAGCTAGTTGCTATGCAACTGAAGTACCTTTCTCTGTGTGGACAGGAGTTGACAAATTCCCGTAAGCGAAAAGGTAGGTATTTTAAAGCTGAAACTAATAACAAGGAATATATAAAAAACGGTCAATTCCACAAAAAATATATAACGAACTCTACATTTTTGTGTGGTACGAATTTGTGTATCTCTTACGGTTTACCAGTTATGAAAAGGTTTGCAAATGTCATTAAGAATAAACACGTCTTCTGAGCCTATTCCCATAAAATTTAAGATATAAGTTGTATTTGCTATGAAAATATCTTAAATATAAGAGATTTTAATCAAAATCGTTAGAGCTATTTTCGACAAAATCAAAATTTTTGAAAAGGGTAGTTGGAGGGGTTTCTTGAAAATCAAGTTTGGTATTTAACAGTCTTTTCGTTTTTGAGCTATGCTGTCCAAAGACTTACACATACACACACAGACTACCACTCACACACCCGTACACACATAGACCATCTTCTGAAAATACCTTTTGGATTCAGGGAGTCTCATAACATATATTTCCGGTGAATTCTACCTTCTCTATATACTATGTTACAAAGTACACGTAGAGAAAGTAAAAAAGGTCCCTGTGTGTATCTGTGTTTGTATGCCCGAGGACAGCATAACTCAAAAACGAAAACACCGTTAAATACCAGACTTGGCATTTAGGTTTACTGTCTTCCCAGGATGCGAGTAAAAGATTTTCAAGGAAATTCTCCCACCACAAACTACCCTAAACATGAAAAAAATTATCGAACATTTTTATTTTCTTGAAAAGGCTCTAACGATTTTGATTAAAATACCGTATATTAAGCATATTTACATTCCAAATAAAATGTGTATATTACTATTCTTACAGAATAACCTCTGAAGACCTTTTTCTTCTGGATGAATGTTGCCAAATGTTACTTAACTGCTAAACCGTAAAAGATAAACAAAAACTTACTGCACAAAAAATGTGGATCTCTCAAAACACCCAATCTATTTACATTTTTACTGTGGAGGTTTTAAAACATTTGACTGTCGGTTTAGCCCAATTTATTCCCTTAGTTCACTTCTAATTAATAAGAACATTCTATTAATGATTATCTCGATTAGAATGACGTAGAAAGAAGAACATTCTTATTTAAGAAGTGTGTGTAAGTTAGAGAAAGTCATGTGAGTATAACATCAGATCCCCCCCCCATAGCGATGTCACAAGCACAAGATGAATCCAAGCACGGCACATGACTACAGTACGCTTCCTTTAAATAAAACACAAGACCCTGGCACTACTCTGTTTCACCACAGCAGCTGAATGCTGATCATACCTTCACACAAGCAATACTACCTGGATACACAAGACCCTGGCACTACTCTGTTTCACCACAGCAGCTGAATGCTGATCATACCTTCACACAAGCAATACTACCTGGATACACAAGTACCTGGCACTACTCTTGTTTCACCTCACCAGCTGAATGCTGATCATGCCTTCACACAAGAAATACTACCTGGATACACAAGACCCTGGCACTACTCTGTTTCACCTCACCAGCTGAATGCTGATCATGCCTTCACACAAGAAATACTACCTGGATACATAAGACCCTGGCACTACTCTGTTTCACCACAGCAGCTGAATGCTGATCATGCCTTCACACAAGCAATACTACCTGGATACACAAGTACCTGGCACTACTCTTGTTTCACCACAGCAGCTGAATGCTGATCATACCTTCACACAAGCAATACTACCTGGATACACAAGTACCTGGCACTACTCTTGTTTCACCTCACCAGCTGAATGCTGATCATGCCTTCACACAAGAAATACTACCTGGATACACAAGACCCTGGCACTACTCTGTTTCACCTCACCAGCTGAATGCTGATCATGCCTTCACACAAGAAATACTACCTGGATACACAAGACCCTGGCACTACTCTGTTTCACCACAGCAGCTGAATGCTGATCATACCTTCACACAAGCAATACTACCTGGATACACAAGTACCTGGCACTACTCTTGTTTCACCTCACCAGCTGAATGCTGATCATGCCTTCACACAAGAAATACTACCTGGATACACAAGACCCTGGTACTACTCTGTTTCACCTCACCAGCTGAATGCTGATCATGCCTTCACACAAGAAATACTACCTGGATACACAAGACCCTGGCACTACTCTGTTTCACCACACCAGCTGAATGCTGATCATGCCTTCACACAAGAAATACTACCTGGATACACAAGACCCTGGCACTACTCTGTTTCACCACACCAGCTGAATGCTGATCATACCTTCAAACAAGCAATACCACCTGGATACACAAGACCCTGGCACTACTCTGTTTCACCACACCAGCTGAATGCTGATCATACCTTCACACAAGCAATACTACCTGGATACACAAGACCCTGGCACTACTCTGTTTCACCTCACCAGCTGAATGCTGATCATACCTTCACACAAGCAATACTACCTGGATACACAAGAACCTGGCACTACTCTGTTTCACCACACCAGCTGAATGCTGATCATACCTTCACACAAGCAATACTACCTGGATACACAAGACCCTGGCACTACTCTGTTTCACCACACCTGCTGAATGCTGATCATACCTTCACACAAGAAATACTACCTGGATACATAAGACCCTGATACTACTCTGTTTCACCTCACCAGCTGAATGCTGATCATACCTTCACACAAGAAATACTACCTGGATACACAAGACCCTGATACTACTCTGTTTCACCACACCAGCTGAATGCTGATCATACCTTCACACAAGAAATACTACCTGGATACATAAGACCCTGATACTACTCTTTTTCACCTCACCAGCTCAATGCTGATCATACCTTCACACAAGAAATACTACCTGGATACACAAGACCCTGATACTACTCTGTTTCACTGCACCAGCTGAATGCTGATCATACCTTCACACAAGAAATACTACCTGGATACACAAGACCCTGATACTACTCTGTTTCACTACACCAGCTGAATGCTGATCATACCTTCACACAAGAAATACTACCTGGATACACAAGACCCTGATACTACTCTGTTTCACCTCACCAACTGAATGCTGATCATACCTTCACACAAGAAATACTACCTGGATACATAAGACCCTGATACTACTCTGTTTCACCTCACCAGCTGAATGCTGATCATACCTTCACACAAGAAATACTACCTGGATACACAAGACCCTGGTACTACTCTGTTTCACTACACCAGCTGAATGCTGATCATACCTACACACAAGAAATACTACCTGGATACACAAGACCCTGGCACTACTCTGTTTCACCACACCAGCTGAATACTGATCATACCTTCACACAAGAAATACTACCTGGATACACAAGAGCCTGGTATTATTCTGTTTCACCACACACGCTGAATGCTGATCATACCTTCACACAAGAAATACTACCTGGATACACAAGACCCTGGTACTACTCTTTTTCACCACACCTGCTGAACGCTGATCATACCTTCACACAAGAAATACTACCTGGATACGCAAGACCCTGGTACTACTCTGTTTCACCACACCTGCTGATGCTGATCATACCTTCACACAATAAATACTACCTGGATACACAAGACCCTGGTACTACTCTGTTTCACCACACCAGCTGAATGCTGATCATACCTTCACACAAGAAATACTACCTGGATACACAAGACCCTGGCAGTACTCTGTTTCACCACACCCGCTGACTGATGATCATGCTTTCACACAAGCAATACTACCTGGATCCACAAGACCCTGGCACTACTCTGTTTCACCACACCCGCTGAATGCTGATCATGCTTTCACACAAGTAATACTACCTGGATACACCAGACCCTGGCACTACTCTGTTTCACCACACCCGCTGATTGCTGATCATACCTTCACACAAGAAATACTACCTGGATACACAAGACCCTGGCACTACTCTGTTTCACCTCACCAGCTGAATGCTGATCATACCTTCACACAAGAAATACTACCTGGATACATAAGACCCTGGCACTACTCTGTTTTATCACACCTGCTGATTGCTGATCATACCTCACACGAGCAATACTACCTGGATACACAAGACCCTGGCACTACTCTGTTTCACCACACCAGCTGAATGCTGATCATACCTTCACACAAGAAATACTACCTGGATACACAAGACTCTGTTTCATCTCACCTGCTGAATGCTGACCATACCTTCACACAAGCAATACTTCTTGGATACGGATTTGCAGATAACGAAAATCGAACACAGTCGTCACTTGTTTAAACAAGACAATTCCATAGTTATGCAATACTGGTATTAATTCTGGACACTTTTATTTTTAACCCTCAAATTTGATTATTCCTCTGAACTTTCATTCATTATCATTTTATCGGATAAATTATAGCCAGGAAGTGTTACCATAATACAGTATTGAACCTTTTACACTCAACTGCAGTTATTTTGGCTATTAATGGTTCCTTTGACCTTCTTTGGAGAGCATGTTATTTTTTTTTTAGATATATATATATATATATATATATATATATATATATATATATGTATATATGTGTGTGTGTGTGTGTGTGTCGGCCAACCCTCCTCGTATTTAGGACTGACACCCCCTAGGACTTGCTAGCGGATACCTAGGAGTCAGAAGCCTGTCGGGGAGTCAACGGCACGAAACCAAAGAATGGAGAATCTGGAACAAGTATCCAGGCATGAGCGTGAGGAAGTGGATGATATGAAATGAAAGTGAAATGGATGATAGGAAAGGTGATGATGGAGCAATTGGTGAAATGAGTGGTGGGGGAAACCGGAGGACCCAGAGAAAACCCGCACAGATGCTGCTTCGTTCACCACATGCGGGCTCTTGGAATCGAACCCTAGCCGCCTAGTTGGGAGGCGAACGGTCTAACCACTCAGCCACGGAGCCACCTATCTATATAGTATGATGTTTTATCCAATGTGAAAAGTGTCTTTATTGATCACATAAAAAAGCATTTGAAGAAATCTTTTAATTTTTGTGATTATGACATTTCAATACCTTGAACACCGTAGCATTAAAAATACAAGATTCCCCCAATTTTGGGTGTTATTATATGAGAGCAACAATTCATTATATTTCATGCTAGATACAGTACACAACAAAAAGTGTCATTTCCAAATATACTTTTCATCCATCCGTCCGACTGTCTGTCTATATATTCAAATTTGAAAACTAATTTAACAAACAAGTATGCAGAGTTAATGGAAGTTTGAATTAGAGTTGCTTCTATCTGCGGACCTCTTTAATTGACGTGGTTCTCAGCGTACCATTCTATATTGGGCGTGAAAGACCGTTTAGTTTTGCTCAGAAGCGTCTTTTATCAGGCTTGGAGTTCTTTAACGTTCCGTAAATATACGACACGGGACCAGCGGCTTTACTGCCCTTTCAAAGGAAGCCATACTAAAAATCCATCGTGCTCCACCGAGTTTGGACCCATGATCGTGGGTATATAAAGCTAGCATGGTAGCCATTACCCCATTACTGCAGCTGTCAACACAAGCAACATTTCCCACAATTTTCACCTAAAAGCAAATATAGTTTTTCAAATGGCACCGGACAGCGTAAGAACACCAGACCTGTCCGTTCAAGTCCCGGACGGTTGGGAACACAAGGGCACAAAGACTGAAATTTGTTAAGCTAAATACTTGTCTGAAATGGTTTCCAAATAGTGACCAATTGCAATTAATCTTTAATATGTATATTTTTCTTCCTTTCTAGGATTCCGAGATTCCTTCTAAAGAAGACATCTTCTGGGCCTGCCTTTTCAAGGGAGAAGGAAGTGTTCCCATCGACATCATCTACCAATATGCAATTAGTTATGCACTTAATATGTTTCAAGCCAGTCTGGAATTGTTTCTTTTAATTTGGGTGCTCAATTAATGTAAATCCTGGGATACAGTTTGGTGTAGAAATAAACATCTAATATTACGGTGATGCATCTATTAAATTTGACAAAAATTGTAAAACCATTAAAAATTAATTCTTAATAATAAAATGGTATAAACTCTAAACTCGAAGGAAATATATTCTTTGGCACACCCGAAATACAAATAACTGACGCTGTAAATGTGTCGGTGCATGCTTAACAGGCTCTCCTGACTTTAAACATTATTTTCCCGCAAAATGTTTTCCAGTACTATTCAATAATGAAAATACTGCACAAGATACAAGCTTTCACTATTTTTTTCAAAATGTTACAATGTATTTTATAATGTATCAATTTCAAAATATTTCTTGCATATTGTGGAATTTCCAAATTTGACAGATGCATCACATTATTTTCATTAAACATACTTTTATGTCTATATTTTAGAAATGTCCTGACCTTATATCCCGTTTAGAAAGGAGCAGTCGTATTTTGGATTCAGCTCATACTTGCCCATATATACAGAGTGGGAGATGAATAAGGCGTATAATGATGCGTATAACGTATAGGTGTATCTCATTTTGTCCGCTTACTAATACCATTGTCACAAATGAAACACAAATTTCAGGGTGTAATTTGTTTTGAAGGGCTCTAAACTATGTCTCTACATACACCACACCACTTATAGTCGGTCAGGGCAGAGGAGGATCAACCGTATGACCTGTGACGTAAACAACTACACGTCTGAGATAGGGAATAATAGCCATCAGAGCAACCGCCGGCTGCCTTCCGCACTCCCCTCACGATAGGTTTTCTTTCCTTCAGTTATCTTAGTGGTTAGCGTCAGTAGTGCACTTTCATTTGCGAAGGCGGAGAGCAGCTTTAGAACAAGGTAAATTTGCTGTCTGGAGTTGTTGGTATTTCACAACATGAAGGTGTGCATACGAAACGCTTAAGCCAGTATTCGAAGAGACATGCTTTTACGGATACAACAATCGTTTATTCAGAGTTGGAAAATGGGATGAGGTAGAAGGGCATCATTTTGAACATTTATTACACTAAGTTACGCTACTTAAGAAATAATACTGTACATTAACCGTGCAGTGGTGATACTCTGTGCATCTGCCTTTCATCATGTTTAATTGTCTACACCAGTAAAAGAACCCTGTACAACAAATTGGTTTAAACAAACGTTGTTTATGTTTT
Source organism: Hymenopus coronatus (assembly GCA_030762935.1). NCBI lineage: Eukaryota > Metazoa > Arthropoda > Insecta > Mantodea > Hymenopodidae > Hymenopus > Hymenopus coronatus. The sequence goes on along the minus strand of CM060900.1, from coordinate 534,272,509 downwards.
GATGAGGAAGAAGGAAACAAAATAAAAGGTGTCGGTTCCCATTTAAAAAAAAGTACCCTGACCCTCATATCACCATCAAAACATTTTGTAATAGAAACACAAGAAATGGCATTTACAATTTTTATTCAAAACGTTTCTTTCTAGGACGCTTAGTTTTGGAGATATTCTACAGTCTCGAGTTAAATGTCCAGCCATCTTGCACCCTTTCTCAACATAAGAAAATGAGGATGGATACCCAAATCCGTGTTCACATACCTTTCCCAAGTTCTTACACCATTAGCATTCTAAAATTTATTAAAACTGTTTTTAGCAGATAAATTAATGATAACATTTTAGTTATGTTATTAAGGTTGTATTTAAGAGCAACAGCGCTTAATCATAGCTTTGCTACTAGAGTGCCAAGGCAATGCATTAAACGCAGCTCTAAGCAGTGAGGCTGTAAAAGTATAAAGACTCTGCAATAGAACACCATGTTTCAGTAAAACTCAGAATACAGCTTTCAAGTCCTCAGAGAGGCACGCGTGAAATGCACGTTAAAGATACGCTAAATTCGGTTATTATTTCGTTTTACGGACATGGTTATGCGGCCGTAAGGAGAACAAATGTATGCAAATGTTGTAGCTTGTGCATGAGCAAAATCAATTAACAAGCACTATCACACATTGCTGACGAAAAACTGGGCTAACAACGCTATTATCTAAAATGCTGTAATTTAAACATGTAAGCAGTCATGACGAGTGCATAATACAGAAATGTTGTCGTCCTACAGTAAGACAACATGCTTGAGATACTTAATTAGTAAAATTCCTGTAAGCTAGTGTTAACATTTTTTGAGCTATGAGACGTTTATAATTTATATACCAATGGTTTACAGTAGTTCAAAGCTTATAGAATTTACGAATTTATAAAAGCATTTTCTAAAGTTTTTAACCATTTCCTTCTTTTGTATTGGCCACTTTACGCCTTGTGTGTGTGTGTGTGTGTGTGTGTGTGTGTGTGTGTGTGAGAGAGAGAGAGAGAGAGAGAGAGAGAGAGAGAGAGAGAGAGAGAGAGAGAGAGATTCCGTAGGAGTTTCCGCACTGCAGCAACCATGCGCTTATTGTGTGTCAAACCCCAAGAGAATAGGATATGAGAATATTATCGGTGGGCAACCGAAACCTGACCGCGGGGAAAAGCCACTGTGGGGGGTCCCAAGCAGCTCTTCATCTCGACGCGGGGAATACCAGGGGCACGGGCTCCGGTATGACAACCCCCCTGCGTCCTACAGACGACTCCAACACCATCACGCTGCCAAGAGCTGTATTTCCAAAGCGCATTCACCTCCACCACCGCAGTCCTCGCCGACACAACCCTGAAAGAGCCCGGTTGGATGAAATTGAGATGAAACGAAATGACAGAAAGTAAGAGGGATTGAAGAGACAATCCTCCCCAGCATTTATCTAGTGGCTCGGGAAGACCCCTGAAAATCCCTTGGATCAGAGAGGACAGCGGCGGGAATCGAACTCACTACCTCCCGATTACTAGTCCTAGATAAATACGGTAACGTCCAGTTACCGTAATCGCAGTTTGAAACCCGGTGGAGGGAGATTCCTATTTTTTTATTTATTTATTTTATTTATTTATTTTTTTTGACGGGCGCAAGAAACATTAACGTGATTCCTTCGGAAGGGGAATGAAGCCAGTAGTCCCGTGCCGTAGATTTGTCACAGAAAGAAACCTCGAACCTGATAGTGGCCACTGAGCAGCATTTCCAGCTGTGGTACTCATACAGAATGAGACACTTAGAATCAGCTAAAGAGCGTCTGTAATTAACCGGCTGTTAATGAGCTGCACAAAATTATTTTCAGATGATGTGAAGGTGTTTGAAACAAGTAATTTGAGATAGTAGACGTGTGGCTTTTCTCTTCAAATGTTAAAAGTTACAACACACAACACGTCTTCTGAAGGTGTATAGAAGTTGAATTTGCAATACTTTCCCGTTAGTTTATAATGGTTGCTGAAATATTGGTTTCCAAAACTGCGAGGTGAGCGGATGGAAGCATATGACAAATTTCATTCTCATACCACGCCAGAGAAGGGTGACCCATCGCGGGACCAAACAGAAGATTTACTTTTGCGAAAGATAGTGTTGTATTCCACCGAAAAATTCAATACCGAGGTTTCACTGGAAATAAATGATTTGAGGACCCCTGTATCCAAAATAACGTTTTAAGAAAAAAAGTCATTGTGTACGTGTGTGTGAGTGTGACAAACGAAAAGTCGAATCTTGCTATTTTAGTTCAGAGGTTCCTAAGGATGCGACACGCAGAATTTGAGAAATAGCCACTATTTCAAACCACACTTTGTATGGAACCTTTTTCAAAATGTTCGAATTTCTGAAAATTGGCTCTTAAAGATTTTGGTTAAAATGTTGTATATTAAACATATGCACAAAGCAAATAATGTGTCTGTATTGAATTTTGTTGGAGTTACCCCTGAATACCCCTTTATTCTGAATTATTTTTACACAGCAGGTAAATTGTAAGGGATAGACAAAAAATTAAGGCACAAAAAGTGTAGATTTCAACAAAACCCAAATCTATGTCTTATAAATTGTATTTGTAAAGCTAAGCATTTTCATGGTTCTTTGGTTTCTTTTTTAAGCTACTTAAACTTTTCTGAAACGGGAGGTCATCTTGCGTTCCAACTCTCTTTTTTCACCCTTGACCGTGCAAAGTGAAAACAGAATTTTAATTATTTCACATAGGATCGACTTGACTGTTACTTTAGCCTAGTACATATTTTATTCTCCTTCTACTTACAAGGAACTAATAAAACTATTTGTACTTATGTTTATCTCGATTACCACGACGCACACAAAGGAATATTCTTTTGTAACAATAGTTTGTAGAGAATGTCTTGCGTATGGATTACTTCATATTTTTAATTTCTCTACACGTACTATGTACATAGCGTATAGAGAAGGTATTGTATTACACCCAAAATTTCAATACCGAGATTTCACAGCAAATACATGTTTTGAGACGCCATGAATACAAAGAAAAGCAAAGTGTGTGTGAGTGTGTGTGCGTGCGTGTCTGTGCAACATAACTCAAAAACAAAAAATCTGTTAAATACCAAACTTGATATTTAAGTTCAGTATACTCAAAGGATACGATATGAAGATTTTCAAGAAAGTCCCTTCAACCCCAACTACGCTTTATATGGAAAAAGTTCGAACATTTTGGTTTTCTCAAAAATTGCTCCAACAAGTTTGATTAAAATCTCTCATATTTAAGATATTTATATTATAAATTAAATGTATATCTTGAATTTTCTGGGAATAACCTCCGATGACTTAACTATTCTGGATGAATTTTGCAATCCGGCAAACTTACTAAACAAATAATGTAGATCTTTTCAAAATTCACAATTTATGTCATACATTTCTGCGTGGAGTTGACCGTTTTCGAGATGATCCTTGTTGTTGGTTTGAGTTTTAAAATACTTTAAATTTTTCTCATGCGGGAACTCCTGGTCACGCAAAGAAACGGATTTCAATCCCATAGCAACCACATGTGACAGTAGGTTTAGCCTAGTGTATTCCTTTATTTTCCTTCTTATAAGGGACTAAGTAGTAAGACCATTTTTGATAGTGTTTATCGCGATTAGCATGAAGTAGATAGCTTAGGCTTATTAACAATAATTTGTTCCCGAGATGTAGAGAAAGTCATGTGAATGGAACGCATCAGATTTTGTATTCTTCCATTTCTATCCCGTCTTTAACTGCATGGACGTATGGGCGTTTTTTCCCTTTAAAACGTATTCTACTGTACTGGTGTCGTTGGGTTTTCCATTTATCGTTCACTTTAGTCATTAAATCACACACATTCACACTTCTGGACTCTGCGAAAGACAGAGTGATCTGGGCTGGAGAAAAATCCCTACCCCCCCAAAGCCAACCGGGAACCAAACCCATGGCCCCTCGCACAGCAGACAAGTGCACTTTCGACTGAGATAGAGGAAAATGTAATTACTGTTTTAGAGTTCGAATCTCTCTCATCACCATATTTTTAGTAGAGTATATTAATGAGTTTGAATCAGCTTTGAATTCATGTGTCCCTTTATGTCTTTTACGAGGGCCATCCGGAAAGTGACAGACGTATTGGCATAACTAAATAATAACGAAAGTATCAACATAGAACTTTATTTACAAAGTTACAGTATCTTACTCTATTTTTCAACGTTATCGTCATTGCTATCAAGGTATATATTGTCACGTGGTACCTGTTTTTCAACGCAGATGATGTACTCCTTTACCGCTAAAGATGTGACCGCCACTTTGAGGTTGTCATGGCTGGGAAATCTTTTCCATCAGAAAGTCATGTACGGTGTCTATTGGTTTATCAACAGTTGCTTTCAACTCTTCCAAAACGTTGGTGAACTTCCACTCCGGTCTTTTTCGTACACACTGATTCATCCTTGATTACTCGTAAATTGTGCGCCATGTCTTCACTGAAGACTCGTTCATTGCATTATCACCATACACTTGCGTATTTGCTAATAACATTTTGACAATTTGAAAAGACGAATAAGTTCTTTGGCGGTGGAAAAGTATAACGTCGGCATAGAAAAACTGGTACCACGTGAAAGTAAATATTTTGACACAAAGGAGCTCGCGTTGAGGAATAGTATAAGGTACTGTAACTTTGTAAATAAAGTTCTGTGCTGATAGCTTTCGTTGTCAGTTATGCCAAATCTAGAGAAAGTCATGTGAGTGTAACACATCAAGTTGTTGTTATTCAAACACCTGCAAGTGGTTTAAGATCTTGTTAACTAATGTTTGTAGGGGCGGACTTGGGATCGGATATTTTGAGGGCAAGGGCTTTATGTTTACTGAACGTAAGACGAAATGGTGACGTTGCCTCAACTGCTGCAGGGTCGATGAACAACAGCAGCTGAGGTGGGGCTTAAACGCATCTAAAGAACACCTGAGTCCTCCTCTATGCAGTGCTTCGTATTGACTAGCAAGCAGGGAAAGTAAATAGGGTGCACCGGGGCGCGGTATGTCGGCCACAATCTCGGGTTCATAAGCAAACATCATAACCTGAATCAGCCGATGTGGACTTTCTACACAAACTTATTCCACAGAAAAATATTTGAAAAATAATAATCAGAATTCTACTCTCTATTACAAAATCCACGAGACGCTGCAAGAAAGGTGGGCTGTAATTCCAGCGTTTAGTACAGCGATAAGCCCATATTAAATGAAAATAGAGTAACGTAGATTTTCAGAAAAGTTTGATGTCCGCTTATTATTATCGTCACCTGTATCAACCTTAAAAGCCACTGCGCAGTTGAGTGGCATATTTCTGTCTATACATTATGCACATATGTTGCCATTAACTTCGTCCTTTCTACTCTCGCGCTGATGCCAAGTTGCCAATAATGGGGTGTAAACCTTCAGTTATTGTATTGCTAATGCTCCTATATCTACCTACGTCACCATGGGTGCACATTTTTTCTGTTAGAACCACCTGACAAATTCAATACCACTGCTGGGATTTGAACACGGTTCTCCTACTCACCGTGAGGTTGTTCTAACCATTGAGCTACTGTCACAATATGCCGGTAAGACATTCAATCCTCCATATGATTCATGGTTTTTTAGCCAGTATGTCTCCCTCCAGAGACGACCTTAGTGGTGGCGTACTTAGTATTCGGGTAATGTTCACATAGCTATTGGCAACTATTGCACAATTTTATTAGTGTATTGGCAACGCTCCATTATTTACGTTTCCATGGGTGTATTTTTTTGCTGTTAAAATCAGCAGAAAAATCCTATGTGTTACACTCACAGACTTTCTTTAGCTCTTCTACAAATATTCTTCTCACAAAAGACTTCTTTCTAAACCATGCTAATCAAGCTCCATTAGTAGAATGTATTTATTACCTAGTTCCTTATAAGTATAAGGGAACTAAAGAAATGCGCTATAAACGATAGTAAAATGCTTTAAAATCTGTCGCTATGCGATTGGCATTGCAATTCGCTTGTTTGCTTGGCCAGGAGTAGAACAAAAGAAAAACGGGCACACATACTCTCTGAGAAAAGTATAAGTATTTAAAAATTGAAATCAATAACAAGGAATATCTTGGAAATGGTTAACTTTGCAACAAAATGCATAGCATATAAACCGTGTGTTTTAACGGGTTCTACATTTTTTGTGTAGTAAGTTTTTGACTATCTCTTACAGTTTAATACTTATTCCAAATTCAGAAAGATTTCTCCAGAACGAATAGGTCTTCAGAAGCTATTTCTAGAAAATTCAATAAAATACATTTTATTTTCCATGCAAATGTCTATAATATGCGGTATTTTAATCAAAATCGTTGGAGCCATTTTTGAGAAAAACAAAATTTAAAACATTTGGCCATTTAAGGGTAGTTCGGGATGGGGGGGGTTCTTTAAATATTCGTGTTGCATCCTTAGAAGATAATAAGATAATAAGCTTAAATACAAAGTTTGGAATTTAACGGTCTTTTAGTTTTTGAAATATGATGTCCAATGGCGAACACACACACGTGCACACATTTTTCTAATTTTTTTTTTTTTTTGAATTCAGGGGGTCTCAAAATATATTTTCGGCGACATCTCGGTATGGAATGTTTGGGTGGAATACAATATCTTCTGCATACACTATTTACACAGTACATGTAGAGAAAGTAAAGGATAATAATGAGCATTCTACTCTCTATTGCAACATCCACGAGATGCTGAAGGAGTGTGGGCTGTAATTCCAGCGACTAGTACAGCGATAAGCCATATTAACTGAAAAAACAAAGCGTAGATTTTCAGAAATGTTTAATGTCTGCTTATTATTGCCATGCTCATCGCCTGCTTGAACCTTAAAACACAGCTTAGGGTCAAATGGAATATCTCTGTCTCTACTTAAGGGCAGTCGAAATGGGATTTTCATAATTTTTTCATGTTTTAACTGCATATGAGTATTTCGAAACTTCCACTCATTTTGGTATAACTTTCATAGCGGTACGCTAATTGTAAATAGTTTAAACATATTGTTAAACTAATCCTGCGTAGTGGTGTTTTAGAACATTCTGGTAAACTCACTTGGTAAAACATCAAAAAGTTTGTAAATATTAGTGTTAGAGAAGGGATTTTATTTTGATATGCAGTTATACTATGATATGCAGTATTGGTACACCGCTCACATTTCCTTCATGCGAGTGTTTCGAAATACTGCGGAGCTGTGTTTGGAAAGTTAGGTTAAATTTTTAAAAATATTATACTTTAAAGGAATTTCTGAAGAAGTAAGATTGTCTATACAAAAGCCCCATTATCTAAGACTGACATTTTCACCACACATATGCACCTAAATGGGTTTCATTTTAACGAAAAGGTATTTATGCATATGGATATTTAGTTTTGTAGAATTTAAAAATCATAATTTTTCAGTAAAATGTTAAGAGATTTATTTAAAACCTTTCCTTCTTATCAACAGAAGTATTATATTTTTCATTAATCAACAGCAAAGTTATTCCTGAATATACCTTGAAAAACTTAGCTCATTATGTTAAATAAGAGTCATCCAATATGCACAACAGCTATGATTTAGCCGGACGTAGTTGATAAGAATGGAGTCGGACAGTTTGACACTCCCCCTTTTTACTCAAATAGAAACTTTCTTTATAATAATTGAATAATTTCATAATCATCCTAACAGCTAATAAACTGAAATTCTTATTATCTTGTTCTTGAGACTGTCTTAGCACAACAAATAATAATAATAACAACAATAATAATAGTAATGATATTGTTTTACATTTTGTTTCCACTTTAGTTATACAAGTATTTGCGATTGTTTTAAAAGATGATTACGAACACCTTAAATAATGTTAAGAATAAAATATTTTAATGTATCTTAGCTGGCACATGAAATACACTCTATTGACTATAGCGTCATTTTAAAAAAAATGCACTACTTTAAGGCGATACATCCGTGGAATTTTTAAAGGCTACAGTATATAATATACATTACTGCAATTTATTTCAGTTATTATACAATAACAGTCACATTTCAGCCATGTGTCTAAATGCTGATCTATGCTGATTTAAATAATAATTTGTGTCTAAATTAATTGTTATAATAAACAAGGAGACACATAATGCTTTTCTAAACTATTCATTTACAAAAATCACTTTTACAGCAAATTAGTTTAAAAAAGAAATCTGTCGAATATTACTTTATATTTGCCCTCATTAGTGAAGAAAAATTAGTACTTTTCGTACTCTCCAAAACTCTGCCTTTTTCAAAACTTGGTAACTTATTTATCAAAATTGAAGCATTGTTTCGAAAAGGTCATATGATCGTTTTCTTTAACGTGCTTTTGAAAAGCATTATACACATTTTGAAATAAAGTAGTAAAAAATTACACAGTGTCGAACATTTTGGGTATAGATAAGTTCCAGTAAATAAGTTTGCTATAAAACCAGGTTCAAAGCTTCAGTTTAGCTTCAGTTGGTAGTTAAGGTGTGCAAAGTGGGAAACAAAATAATGTTCTTAAATTTTAGAATTCATATCAAAATAATTTTTTAATTTTTCACAATTTTTGTTCAAATGTTCACCTTAAACAAAAAGTTTAATAAAATGTTTATTCCATGCAGGTAAAAACAGGGTGTGAGTCTCTCAAACTAATAAAGAGTATGCGAGAACTTAGCGCGGGAAAACAAATAATGATGGATGCTATCTTCAAAGTATAACTCTTAACATTCATCCATATTGTAATTTCGGGAGCATAGAAGTGTAAATATTCAGCTATATTATTGCTCATCAGGTTGAGTAAACATTGCATTATGTAAAAGCTGACACCTTCTACAAAACTGCTTATCAGTTGTTTAATATATTCCCATTACTAATGGAAGCAAGCAAACTACATGATGCGTTAAATTAAGAGGCTACCAATAAGTGCATTGGAATATTTACTTGTAATGCATTTACATTCTTTCATAAAATAATTAGATCTGCAACTAAAGTAATTTTCTTTCGATTTATTTTTTGGATGTAGAATATATTTAAGAGACACTGAGAGCAAAATTTCAAATTTCTATATTTTCTGAAAATATCACTGTGATTGTATTACTTTATGTTAATGCGAATACAAATTTCATTCAAATTGGATAAGTACTTTGTAAGATATAGATTGTCTCATAAATTTTATTATGTGTAAATATATTGCGTAATCAAAATATTCCGCCTCAAATGTAAGAAAATTGGTTGGAATTTTAAAATATGGACTTTCAATAACTAAGAATACCAACTTGTTATAATTGTTTAAAAAGTTTATTCTTTTGAAAAATTACTATTGGTGTCAGGATAATTTTGTCGTTTGTAAAACTGCAATAAATATTTCTGCACATTCCGGGAACTTTCAGTTTTATTTTAATAAAGTTTGAAACGCTTGGAACCTTTCGAAGATGTAAAAATTTAGTTTTGAAGAACTAAAACGCTGTTTAATGAAATGGTATGCCATGAACCAGATGTAGCGTAATAAGATATTTAAATGGTTGTAAAACACGAAGTGAGGGGCGGATACTCTATGGATGATTAAAGGTTCCAGCAACCAATTATTGTACTAGGTGGTCCAACTATCCCGTACTTGACGTCTGCAGATATCACTTGGTACGTTAAAAGAGTTGTAGAACTCAACGGGGCTAACTGACGTGGTTAGACTACTCGCCTTTCACCAAGGCCTCGATACCAGGAGACCAAATTTGGGATTTTTGGTGGGCAAAGCGGGGCAGGGGCGGGTTTTCTCTGGGTTCTCCGATCTCCTCTGCCATTGCATTCCATTGGTGTTCCATCTTCATTTACTGTCATCGCTTGTGGGGCCATAGTAGCAAAACGGGCGTTAAACTCTATCCAAAGGTGTTAACGGGCCTATTTCAAGTTGAGCCCTGATAACGGAGAGCTGGCTGAGCAATCTTCTTGTTACCAGTCTTGCTTTTAATGCATACGGTGAGCGGGTTTTCATTGTGTTTCGTTGTGAGGGGTAAACGAAGGTCACTCTCGCTGGCAGGTCTTAAATCGAAAAATCCTCATTAAGTTCTGCAACTCATATAACGGACGAAGGGATACCCTCCCCGTATTTAGCAGTTGCCTAGGGGTCAAAAACTCGTCGGAAAGCCAACGGCACGAAACCACAGAATGGAGAACCAGGCTCGTAGCCAGGCATCAGCTTCAAGAAGTGAATGATATTAAATGCATGCGAAATGGATAATAGGAAAAGCTATGTTGGAGCAATTAGTGAAATGAGTGCCGGGGGAAACCGGAGGACCCAGACGCCGCTTTGTCCACAACAAATCCAACATGCGGCCCGCACCGCCTAGGTGGCAGGCCAGTAGTCTAACCACCTGGCGCTGATAACTGCATACCTTAAATATGGTGCAGTTAGAGCACCTGGTAAGAAAGCATTTTCTATTTTTTGAACGACTCTAGTCAATATTTCATTTCCATGTTCCAGAATTTATTGGTACAAGAATGTCACGTTCTTACCGCAGGTGTAGTTTTTCGGTTTTAAGAATAACAAACAGTACATAATATATACACACAAACACATATATACTTTGTCTGTGCCTCTCCCATCTTATTTCCTACCTGTTCTGGACTGGTGTTCCATGTGCATGTTTAAACTTACCTGTAACAAAAGCAAAGAGAAATAAAATTAGCAATCTCAGCAGCTCTGGTATAATTAACACTAACTGATAACAAAGATTACCAATGTGCAAACAATCCGGTCTTCGGGATATTCAAAACAATATACGAGGCATAACGAAATATATCAACACAAAGCTTTATTCGTTTATCTACATCACGCCAATCAAGACAAACATTACCAGAAATGATCTTACTGATTCCTATAAGTAGGAGAGAAATATGGGTACCTGTACTCTAGGCTAAAGTGACAGTCAACTATTTTAAAACCGGTTGCTACGTGACTGTCGGTTCTATTTCAGTGGTCAGAAGTAAAACCATTGAGAGCTGAAAAGTATCAGGATGTTCCGTTCTAAATGAGAGTAAGCGTTTTAAAATCGAAATCATTAACAAGGAACAAGTTGTAAATGGTTAGCTTTACAAAAAGCGAGATCTACAATTTTGTGTAGAATGTTTTTGTCTATTCAGTTATGCAAAAGCCATTCAGAATTAACAGGATTTCCTTCAGAGGTTATTCCCAAGAAATTCAGGATATACTTTTTATTTGCTATGTAAACATATTTAATATACGGCGCTTTAATCCAAATTCTAAGAGCTAATTTTGAGAAAACCAAACAAGTTACAGTTGTGTTCAATGTCGAGGGTAGTTGAGCGTTGAGAGAATTTTAGTACCGCATTCCTGGAGAATACTGATCTTCTTTATCAAGTTTGGAATTTAACGCAATTCTCGTCTTTGAGCTATGCTGCCCACAGACACACGCACGGAAATGTTCCTAAAAGTTGTTTTTATTCGGAGGTATTTCTACAGTATTTAACGATATATGGCACCGCAGGTAATGACACTGACAATAAATGAATTGAAGATGGAAAACCGGTGGGCTGCAATGGCGGGGGATCCCGGAGAAATCCAGTCCCTGCGCCGCTTTGCCCACCACAAATTCCACATGCGGTCGCTTTGATGACAGGCGAGTGGTTTAGCCACTCGGCCACTGCGCGGCTATTAAGGGATCCTTAAAACATGCATTTCCGTTGAAATTTCGGTATCGAATTATTCGGTGGGTTGCAATATGTTTTCTACCTATTATGTACATTTTAGTTACGTGAAAGGGTCGCGCCGTGGCCGAGTGGTAGGACCACTCGTCTCTCCTGATCCCAAGCGAGCGCATGCGGGATTTGTGGTGGACAAAGCGGCGCATGGGCGGGTTTTCAGAGGGTTCTCCGATTTTCCCACCATTGCATTCCACCGGTTCTCCATCTTCGTTCCATGGATAATCAGTTTTATCACCTGCCGTGCCATTAATAGTAAAAACGGGCGTGAAACACAATATATATATATGTGTGTGTGTATGTGTGTGTGTGTGAAACAGAAAGTACAATTTTTTTGTCTTTCAGGGACCCTTAAAACGTGTATTTCCGGTGAACTTTGGGTATCGAATTACTGAGTGGAATACATTATCTTCTATATTATGTACACGTTAGATATGTGAAAGAGAAAGTCAAAATGCATGTTTTTTTGTTTTTTTTATTCAGGGATCTCAACACATGTATTTCCGGAGAAACCTTGGTTTCCAATGCTTGGTTGAAAATGGAAATGGAGTTTTGTTTATAGACGCTCTTTATCTACAGTGGTTCTCAGCGTCCCATTCTATTCTGGGCGTGAAAGACCGTTTGAATTTGCTCAGGGGGCTCTCTATCAGGCTTGAGGTTCTTTTATGTGCCCTTAATCTACGGCATTATTTCCCTTCCGAAGGAAACCATGCTAAGGATTTTTACGCCATGGTCCTCCATCGGATTTGAACCCGGGACCTTGGGTATATGAGGCTACTATGCTGATATTTAATATTAGAATGATTAAGGAAGTGGTGACGAGGCAAGAGAAACACTTGACCTTTTTTTCGATATCGGGTGGGGCCCGCTGCCGTGTCCGTCTAGAGGACATCACGACAATGTTATGCTACCGCAGATAATATCATGTTATGTAGTTTTCAGTCAAAGGAAGGCGCTCTCTAATATAAAACAGTTTTAAAACAATGGCATGCAGAAAGTTTGTTTGCTTTTTCCCCCACAGAGACAGAGGCTGGTCTATTTACTTTAAAAGCAGAAAGTCAGCCTACCCTTTTCATTATTTTACCGTAGCTGGTGAGCTCACCTTTTCAATGCGGCCTTTCAAATGTAATGAAGCAAATACTGCAAGTGGAAAACCTTCTTCCTGCTTTTAGGATCAGGTGGCTTATTAACGGTACACATACATGCAAATTAGCCAACATTCATTAAAAATCAAATGTTTTTCTCAACACTGTTGCATTCCAGCTAAAAATGTTAGGTTCAAATTTCACCGGAAATACCTTTTCAAGTCCCCCACCCCCCAAAAAATACCGATGTCTTACACTGAGATCACTTTCGGTAGCTGCTCTACAAATAAGCTTCTTACAAAACATTGTTCTTCTTTCGACACCATGCTAATCGAGATTTACCTAATCAGAATGTTATTACTTAGTTTCGTTTCATTATCGGCTTACCCTCCCCCTTTTTATTAGTAGGACTGACAGCCCCCTAGGACCTAGGGGTCAGAAGCCTATGGGGGAGCCAACGGCAGGAAACTACAGAATGGAGAACCTGTTACAAGGGGTCGGCCCTTAGCCAGGCATGAACATGAGGAAGTGGATGAATTGAAATGTAAGCGAAACTGATGAAGGTATGATGGAGCAATTGGTGGAACGAGTGGCGGGGGAAACCGGAGGATCCGAAGAAAACCCGCCCAGACGCCGCTTCGTCCAACACAAATCCCAGATGCGAGCGATTGGGATCGAACCCGGGCCACCTAGGTGGAGGCGAGCGGTCTAACCACTCAACCATGGTGCCGCCTCTTTATTATTTAGTACCTACCTTATTAAGTAGGAGAGAACTAAGGGAATAAACTAGGCTAAAGTGATAAACATAGGTTTTAAAAGATGTCGTTACGCGATTGTTATTGCAAATCGCTTCTTTGCTTAGCCAGGAGTAGAACAGAAAAAAGGGAACCCTTCCTGTCTGAGAAAAGTAAAAGTACTTCGCCATTGGAATCAATAACAAAGAATATCTCGGAAACGGTTACCTCCACAACAAAAATGTAAAGGACATAATTTGGGTGTTTTCACGAGATCTACATTTTTTGTGTAGTAGGGCTTAGTAGTTAAGCAAGATTCGGCAAAATTCATCCAGAACAAAGAGATCTTCAGAGCTATTCCCAGAAAACTCAAGATATACATTTTATTTGGGATGTAACATATTTTTAATATACGGTATGTTAATCCAAATCATTAGTTATTTTCGAGAAAATAAAAATTTTCAAAATTTTTTCCATGTAAAGGGTAGGTTGTGGTTTTTTTTTTTTTTTTTTTTTTTTTTTTTTTAAATTTCGTGTCTCATTCTTAGAAGATACTAAACCTGAATACCAAGTTTGGTATTTAATGGTCTTTTCGTTTTTGAGCTATGCTGTCCTCAGACATACACACGGACCTTTTTCTAAAAATACATTTTTGTAACTCAGGGACTCCAAAACATATTTGAAATCTCGACCTTGAGTTTTTGGGTGGAATACAATATCTTCTCTATAACTATGTTACATTGTACATACGGGGCTAGAGAAAGTAAAAACGTATTTTCAAGTGCAGGTGCGTATGTATGTGCGTGATCAACAAAACTAAACAACGAAAAGTTGGATAGGTGGAGTCTCCCAGTCTCTAGCCGGTTGCTCTACCACTGAACTACCATGACATATTTCAACTGACTCGCATGTTTCCCGGTAAACCACAAGGTGATGTTAGGGATCACCATGGTAGCTCAGTGGCAGAGCAAATTGCTGGAGACCGAGAGATCCGTGGTTCAAATCTCGGCTATGGCTTTGGGTGTTTCAGTCTGACTCTACCTATTCAACTCCTGTCCTACTCACAGCTTGTGTGAAAAAACCAATTAATCAATGAAAATTTGGTTAAACACCAAAATTGGCATTTCAGTTCAGTATCTTACAAGTTTCGTCTGTTTCCCGTAATCGGGAGGTCGCGGGTTCGTTTCCCATAGCCGGACTACCTTAACCATGGATATTTTTTAGGGTTTCCCCGCTTCGCCAGGCGAATGCTGAACAGGTTGTTTCATTCCCCAAACTTGCTGTCACTCCATTTCATTCATCCTTCTTTCAGGGTCGGAAGTGTCGGTGACGGTGTTCGGTGCGGCGTAGAAAAAGATGTTCAAAGCCACTATCTGCGTCCCCAGACTTAGACTGATTGCCGAGAAGAGGATCACTCCTTTCGGGGGCGTTGGTCATTATTTCGGGCGAGGGGGAGTCGTGTGGGGTGCTTCAATGGAAACCATAGGGGCCTTGTCGCTTCTGGTACCGGCAGCCCGTGAACTCTCTCACCTCATCCCTCCCCCGACCCCTCAGGTTGGCGCAGATACAACATCTCAGTTTTGGTGCTGACCGTATCCTATCCTATGCTATCTTCCAAGGATGTGACAGGAAGATTTTCAAGAAAATTCCCCCTACTCCAACTACCTTCTATGCTGCATATGTTTCGAGTTTTGGATGGAAAAAGGATTTGTTCCACAGCAATTAGAGTTAATATAAAGATTAAGATATAATAGATCTATGTTTAAACTCATTTACCGTACAACTTGCTTTTATTGCGCAAATATTTTTAAAAAAGTATCACGTGACTCATTTTCATTAGAACAATAAACTTAGACAGTAAAAGTATTACTTAAATAGCCATAGAAGCTAGAATTTTGTTCATGACAACAATATTACTGGAATTGTATATATTAATCCGTATAATTTCCTCTGAGATACCCTACATATTGTGGATTTTCCAAGTTTCTCAGATGCATCACCTTAAAGTGAAAAAAATTCGCCCTCCGTGGTGTAATGCTTACCATGCTAACTTCATATACCCAAGGTCGGGGTTTAAACCTGGTGGAGGACGATGGACTTTTTGGGCGTAAAATTCCACAGCATGGCTCCCTTCGGAAGGGAAGTAAAGCCGTTCATCCAGTGTCGTATATTTACAGCAAGTAAAGAACCTCAAGTCTCATAAAGAGGCCTCTGAGTAAAACTAAGCAGTCTTTCACGCCCAGTATAGAATTAGACGCTGAGAAGGACAGCATTTAAAGAGTGTTCATAAATAATTTATTCTAAAGTGAACAATGAGAATGGTATAGCGTTTTGCAATGGGAAATAACTGTGATGTAATCGTCTGGAAGAAAACGGGACACACACTGACAGCTCAACTCACACGTAAAAAGCCTTAGCATGGCTTCCTTCGGAAGGGAAGTAAAGCCGTTGTTCCCGTGTCGTAGATTTACGGCAAGTAAAAGAACCTCAAGTCTGATAAAGAGGCCTCTGAACAAAATTAAGTGGTCTTTCACGTCCAGTATAGAACTGGACGCTGAGAACCACAGCACTTAAAGAGTCTCCATAAATAAAATGTCATTTCATTTAATTTTAAAGTGAAAAATTGAAATGGTATAGCATTTTGCAATTGGAAATGATTGCAATGCAATCGTCTGGAAGAAAACGTGACACACACTGGCAGCTCAGCTCGTGCAGCTATAAATTAATCAATACTTAAAGATTCGACCAGCACATTAAATTACGAGCCTAACGAAGTACTTTGTGCCCTGTTTGTGTCCTGATGAATTACTGTGTTATCTACATGAAAATTAATTTGCTAACTACTGGCAATTGGAATACAGAAAGGACATAATCGTTCATGATTTGCACCTTAATTACAAGCAGTACATTATATGATATTGCCATAACTATCAGAATAAAGATCTCACTAACATGAAACAGTATGTATCGAAAGGGCTTTTGATAGGTTAGCCTTGTATAATGATTACTTGATGATGATGTTGAAAGGAATCAAACATTCTAATTATACAGACAGCTAACTAATGTTTGTCAAATTGTTAGGTAATCATTAGATAACGAATGGGTAAGCAACTAGTTCCATTTAAGTAAATGAAATCTATTTATGTGCAGGTAATTTCATGTTTGAAAAGTCCACATTACTGCACTGTCAGAGCTATAATCTATCTAACTTGTTGTCCTGGCTGAATAAATTATTTATCTGGAATTTCCACAAACTAGACAATAAAAAGTAATTTTTAATTTCTCTAGCACGAATACAAAATGTATATGGAGAAGGTATTGCATTCCACCCAAGAATTTTATGCTGAGGTTTCGCCGAAATATACCGTCGTTAAATTATGAGGTAACCCCCGTCGCGACCTCTCTCCACTGCGCGAGAGATCCGAGAGTTGCCGGGAAAGTGGTGCCGGCAAAGGCGCACTAAAATACGTATCTTAAGATAAATTACGGAAACGTTGAATTTCTGCTCAGGTACAAGTAGCACAATTTGCGAAAATATTATAACCTAGTAACAGGAATTTCTTGCATAATGTTATCACTAAGTTACTGTAGATTACATAGGGATTTCTGCTGCAGAGTTTAGCTGAATGAGCGAGAAGATCTTTAACTTGTTATACTGTCTGTTTGGGAACAGATGATCAACACTTTCAGCATTTATTTAAGGTAAGGACTCTAGTGCGCCTTTGCCGTAACCGTTTCCCGGGGACTCTCGGATCTCTCGCGCAGTGGAGAGAGGTTGCGAGAGAAGTTACCTAATGATTTAATGAACTACTTGGTATTTTAAAGCTCAATCACTATCCTATTTAAAATGCTTTGCGAAGAAAACAATTCGTTTAAGAACCTGCCACATACAAGGAAAAAGATGCTGCGTGTATTTCAAAACCTACCTCATCCACTGACCATTCGTTGAGAGTACTTTAATTGGTAATTCATTTGTACGAGCCATGTTGTGAGTCAGTTCAGTTGCAACGGTTTTAGGCAACAGACAAAATGTCGATTATTGTTCCTTGTACACTTGAAACAGCACGGAATAAAAGTCTGTCAGTCTTCAAAATGGACATCTACAAATTGGGCACATCATCAATCATCATGACTAAGGTATTGTGTGAATCTTTGTTGCAAATTTGAATATTCATAATACATCTTTCAGCAATTCAGTTGAAAGAAAATGAGCAAGATTTAATATGATTAGTAATATCTCTTATCATCAAAATCTGCTATTATCCAGCAAACAAAGCCATAAGTTTTTCTCATTGCTCTCTGAAACTATAAAAACGGATGTAGTAGACTGATACCAGAATCTAAGTAAATAGACAGCTTCATATAACGCTTTTCCGTTATTCATTCGTCTGAAGTAAAATTTATTTACCCTTCGCAGGCGCGTAAGCTGGGCTACCGCACAGCAAGTCCATTCCGACTGTTACCTAGTACGAGTTAAAGCCGGTGGGCTACAGTTGCATCGTTCAAGAAAACTATTATGTTAGACCAAAACGCTTATATTTCTAAGAAAATATCATTTCAGACGGCTACTGAAGAAACCAAAACGAAATCTCAGTTTTAAACGAGTGAAGTGTTCCTAGTAACTTTAAGAACAAGTTTTGAGGGAAAAATAATAATTACTCCAAATCGTGTGCACTTGCCCTATTCTCACATCTATGTTGCATATTGAATTGCAATTATTTATAGTGAAAATACATTGAAAACAAAAATACCCGTTTCTCGGCTTCCTCTCCCACAGGGTAGCTATTCGACGGCAAAAATGTTTATATTTAAGTTGTAACGTCTGACTTTAGCTCTTTCTTCGGCTCAGCGATCAGCTGCCTAGTACTCTGCTGATAATGAACTTTGCCTGCAGTGAAGCTACAAATTTCTCAGCGCAAGACAGGACTAAGTAACAGGTGATCTAACTGCCCTGTATTTGATGTGTGCAGATAAAATGTCGAACAATCTCAAATTTTGAGGCCCGTGGAACATTTTTATTATGCCATCTATTTACATAATAAAATTCATGAAATACTTTATATATTGAGAAATATTTATGCAATTTGAATCAATTTGGTATTCATATTAATATGACAATGCAATCACAATAATACAAACTTAAAATTTCACCCCCAGTTTCAAAAATACAAAATGAGTTCTTCATTTTACAAGTTTGTCACTTTCCAAAAAAAAATAGAATATAATGATAAACGCGCTATTCATAAGCCCTTTTTCCTATTATGCAAAAAGGGATTAACAACAACAAAAAACTAATCAAGTGATATTTAAACGCATGTACAATGACATTTAAAGTAAATTCACTAATTAAATATCAATTTACACAGATGGATCCAAAACAACTAAAGGTAGCGGATGCGCAGTATTCATCATATTTTAAACTGTCTTATTCATTCAAGATCTTCTCGGGCTTCTAGCCAGGTAAAAACTTGGCTTGACACCAACGTTTCGAAGAAGTGCATCTTCCTCGTCTTCAGGGTGTCTTCATCAGTTCACCCTGAAGACGAGGAAGATGCACTTCTTCGAAACGTTGGTGTCAAGCCAAGTTTTTACCTGGCTAGAAGCCCGAGAAGATCTTGAATTAACACGTCGCCAGGAAAGCTATAGTTCTTATTTTTGTCTTATTCATGTTTCGTTTCCAGCAGCGAACTTTGTGCAATAGATCAGACAATGCGGAACACCACATCTCGTTATTCTCCATACAAGCAATTAGTGACAACAGACACACAGATTCTGAAAAAGAAAGTGTCATCTTATGAATACTGTCACATAACTGGTAATGAAGTGGCAGACGTTGCAAACAAAACACCAACACTCCTCGCACAGATTTACTCACATCCATAAACAAAAAGATTAAAAACCTTTGGACCACACATTGCAATGAGTACCACAAAAACATACCAACCATACTTAAGCTACAGAAAATAGATGACGTTTTAATAATACGATTAAGAATTGGACACACCAGGTTAATGTTCTCCTATCTAATACCCACAAAAAGGCCACCAGAATGCAGCACCTGTAAAATGCCCCTAACAGTAAACCACATCCTTACAGAATGTACCATACACAGCACATTTAGACAGAAACACAAAATATCTGGAATTACCACAGCTCTGAGTAATACTTTTTGTTATTTTAAACACATTTCATTGCATAAATAAATTTAAACTGTAACGCATTACTTTGTATTTCGTAACAATGTGTAATGATATTGTTAATGGCCTATGTAGTCTTCTATGTACGGCATAGAAACAGTATTTGTTATTCCATTATTACTTTCTCTAGCCCGTATGTACAATGCATCGCGCGACAGGAAACTCTCTACGCACTGGGCGCCTTGTCCAGTGCGGAGTGAGTTTCCTGGTACATAGTGTATAGGGAAGTTATTGTATTCCACCCAAAAATGCGATGTCTAGATTTCACTGGAAATACGTAAAAAAGCATTTTTAGAAAAAGGTCCGTGTGGACAGCATAGCTCAAAAACGAAAAGCCCGTTAAATAGCAAACTAAGTACTTAAGTTCAGTATCTCCCAAGGATGTGACAAGAAGATCTTCCAAGAAAATCCCCCTATCCCCAAATACCCTTTACATGGAAAATTGTCGAAAATTTGGAATTTTTCAAAAAATTCTCTAACTATTTTGATTAAAATGTCGTATATTAAAGATATTTATATCACATATAACACGTTTATCTTGAATTTTGAGAGAATACTCTCTGAAGGCCTCTTTATTCTGGATTAATTTTGCATAATTGGTAAGCCGTAAGAGATAGACAAAAAATTACCGCACAAAACATGTAGTTATCGTTAAAACACATAATTTGTTATTTACGCTTTTTTGTAGAACTGACCAATTATTAGATATTACATGTTATTGGTTTTAGCTTTAAAATACTTATACATTTCTCAAAGCGAACCGAACCTGAATTATTTCGCATAGCGACGAGGCTTTAAAGGATTTGGCTATCGCTTTAGGCTAATGTATTACCTTATTTATCTTCTACTTACAAGGAAGCATATAATATGACCAATTATGCTAATATTTATCTCGATTAGCATTATGTAGGTAAAAATTACTATGTGTCTATTTGGAACACCTAGAGAAATTTATGCGAATAGAACACATCCGATTTGTTTTTTGTATAATCTTCAAATATTTATCAATAATCCGTTGTGTTTTGGAAATGGTGATAAATATGTAGATACATGTGATAAATGCGATAAAGTGGCAGTTATGAGGTGTACAGTGAAATTATGTTTTACACACTTTTTTGTGGGATACCATTACTGCAGGGAATATGTTCAGGAATAATAACCACATTTGGAGATGTGTAGTACTCCCAAGAAGCTCCAATTAAGGTAAGAAATTTGATTGCTTCTCACATGAAACCAAACGTCACCCCCTCCCCCACTCTTATTAGTAATCGCACTCGCGTTATCAAAATTTGTTTAAGCACTTGTTTTGACATTACAAATATGTCGGCGGAAAACACATCACATGTTTATCTGCCCCATGATAATGTTTGTGACCACAAACAAATAGCATTAGAACAACGATTGAATATTATTCTGTTAAAGAAAACATAAGAGTTGCAAGTGTAAGCGCATGACATTTATCATACTGCTGAACTGCATACGAGGATCTGAATATGTCGCAGGAATCCGTTAAGTTTTAGCTTCGAGTTGCGTGGTACCAATAAATCAGAATGTGTAACAAATACATTCTCGAGAAGATTTAGTGCTCAGAGATACTCCACATGTTGCAGTATATTGGTTACAAGGAGGGGGTCGCCGAGAGAATTTATTCGCTTCCAGAAGCATAAGGAGGTCACCAATTCCGAGGCACAAACATTGGAGGGGGGCACATGTGACAGAGGTTCAGGATATGGCTGAGTGGTGACAGTTGTTGCAGCCTAAGAAAATAAATTCAATCAAATTTCCCCCCCCCCCCCGTCCTTACTGTAATACACACATCTGCGTGAGCCTTTATATTGCATTTTGTTGTTCCCAGTATAACAACACTTTCGTGACAGTCTTCAAGCTGTTATACAAGTACACGGGCCCCGATATTGTCAGAAATTTCTAAAGGTTAAGGGGTTGCCAAGGTGTAAAATTGGTCTTCCACCACATGTCAGTAATGTTATGAAATTATAACACTCCAATGTAGCCAACTTTGGTTTATGCGTCCACGGCCTCATTCAAGTATCGATCCATAAAACGGCGGATGATTTCAATAAAATAACCATAGAATATGCTGAAGCAGACGAAATTATGCAAGCAGCGGAGAGAGCAAAATTACAACTGCTACACTGCATACGTTATATAGAATGTTTTCGTTCTGTAGAAGTAAGTCATCATATTGTCAGCACTGATGCTAAGCAAGGCAACAACTGAATATCGCAGATCATTAAGCTTGAACTCCATGAAATAAGTAAAACAATCAACTTATAATTATAATCTATTTATAAATATTGAGAAAATATTGGATGACACATATGTTAAAATTGTTTCATACTGTTCGTAGGATTACTGTACTCGGCTTACGGCCTGCTTCCTATTCACAATAGGAAACTTGTATCATTCTCCTAGGGAGAATGTAAGACATGTTTTGAAATCCATTTTAAAGCGTTGCGCTGGTTAAATGACTATCTAGGTAAAAGTTTAAAGCCATTTTCCAGGATGAAATTTGTTGTTATTTTCTCATCTACTCCCACAACAATTAACAGCATCTCATAAATAGCACTTATATATTCTAAGTTTATCTAACGCACTTTGAAATGGACTAGGAAACTTGGAAACAAATGACCAAAGAATTGAAACATGTGGAGCATTTTTAGTACGGAAGCGCGTTGAAGATGTGTATGTGAGAAAGCAAGGTTTAAAGTTGGACGAGTTTATTACCGAGCTTGCGCACATGCTTTTATAAAACGGAAGTGACTGCTGTTTAACTGCTACCTACATTTTCCCCAAACCACTGCTAAATGTGTGTAATAAAGTATCTGATTAGAAATTTGATATTTTTAGATTCATTTTCAAAAAAATTAATAAAAGTAAGCGCTGTTTATTTCATTTTCTGTCCACTTTGTGATGTAAAATTTTTTTTTTTAAAAAATACTCTCCAATTTTGAAAAATTTCAAATGCACAATTTGTTACAAAGATATCAAGAAATATATTTTTAAATGATTTATTTAGATAAATACCTGTAGAAGAAGATAGGTTTTGATTTTAGCTAATTAAATCGAATAAATTAATATATCCGGAATGAAAAGACATATTTGAACAAAACTTGGTAATGCTTTTGATAAACATTAAAACACGCTTTTATTACCTTTGGCACTGCAGGCAATGACACTGATGACGAAGCACCGGTGGAATGAGATGGCGGGGGAAACAGGAAAACCCGGAGAAAACCCGCCCACAAACCCCACATGCAGTCATCGCATGGGATCGCACCCTTGGAGAGAGGAGAGTGGTCTAACCACTCGGCCACAGCGCAGCCGGAAACTTGGTATGAATGCTTATTTTGCTATTGGCAATGCTCCAGCTTTAACACTCAGAAAATCACTTTTAACACTACGGTGTTCCTTTAAAACTGACGCGTTGTCCTTGGCGACAGGCGGCTCTTTTGCTTTCAGATATTTAGCACTTAGCTTAGAACAGTTGCATTCAACTAATCAAACACTTCACTGTTTCTCAGATGTCTTATAGTCGAGTACCAAGCTGTTCAGTTATTAGGCTGCAAATCTAAAACTGGCACTTTAATTGCGATGCAATTGCCGCTAATGACAGCAAACTGTACCATCGTACAAGTACGTCATCGAGCCTCACTTCGACTACCAAGTAGTTGTGAAATTTGACCAAAAATTGTAAACAATTTAAAAGTTACTTTTCTCATTATAAAATAAAATCAGTTTTACACTTGAATAAAAAATATCTGATGTATTTCATTCATATAACTTTCTTTAGCTATTTCTTACACAAACCATTCTTTCTAGACATTACTATTCTATCTACATCGTGCTAATCGAGATAAACATTAGCAGACACATTGCTTCTTTGTTAGTAGAAGGGAAATGTGGAACATTTTGAGTTTGCAAACATATTGAAAATTTACTGATGCTAAAATTAGGTATTTTACCAAATGTCAGTAGTGCTAAAAGTAGAAAATTCTGTCACTCAGTGCTATAAAATTATAACACTCCAATGTAGCCAACCTTGGTTTATGCGTCCACGGTTTCATTCAAATAGGCTATGACTCTAAAGGTCGTATCCATTCATAAAATGGTGGATGATTTGAATATCATTAACATGGAATCTGCTGAACCAGACGAAACTATGCAAGTAGCTATACACTGCCTCCGTTGTATAGAACGTTTTCGCTCTGTACGAGTAAGTCACCATGTTGTCAGCACTGATGCTAAGCAAGGCAACAACTATATATCGCAGACCATTAAGCATGAACTCCGTGAAAAAAGGTAAAGCAATCTATTTATAATCTAAATGTGTCTATAAACATTGAGAACTGTCTGAAAACAGTGTATGACACACGTGTTAAAATTGTTTTATATTGCTCGTGGGATTACTGTACCTACTCGTTTCGCAAGCTTCCTACTCACAATATAAAACACAATTTTTGCCACTTGTATCACAAATAAATATATTAAGAAAGCAAGTTTTTGGCACGTGTGTTAATAAACTTGCGCCTATTCATCTATAAAATTGAAGTGAGTGCTATTTATGGATGCTGTTGAGCTGTAATGTTTTGCAGCGACCCATTTTATACTGGACTTGGAAGTATTGCTTAATTTTGCTCAGGGACTTGCTTGTGAGGCTTGAGGTCCTTTTACGCGTCTTTACGCGTCTTAAAGCTAGGACGCGGGATCACGGGCTTTACGTCCGTTTCAAAGGAAGCCATTCCAAGCATTCTTACGCCAGATAAAATCCATCGCCTTCCTCCGTGACCTTGGGGAGTACTGGATAGCATGCTTCCCTAGACCACCGAGGAGAACTGTTCATTTATATCTTCAGTTAGCTGATAGTTTGGTATGTTGTGAACGTTTAGAGTTCATATTCTTTTATTATGGAAAAAAAATATTTTAGAAGGATACTCAAGTTTCGCCGAATTTTAAGTTTGAAAGTTACCTTATTGAAATTTATACCAATCATTATACACAATATCAGTAAAACTTTAGCCATGTATCAACATTTTGACTTGCATAGTTTTAAATAACATTTTGTTCTAACAAAATGATGCATTTCAAAACTAATCACATAAAAAGTTTTTCAGTTAATTAGCTTGCAAATAAATTTACCATATCACATTTTAATTTCCCTAAACACACTATGTACATAGTGTATAGAAAAGATATTGCATTCCATCCAAAAATTCGAAACCGAGATTTCACCCGAAATATGTTTTGAGGTGTTCTGCGTTCGAAAATACATTTCGGCAAAAGGTGGTATGTGTATCTGAGTTTAACTCTGTGTGTGTGTGTGTGTGTGTGTGTGTGTGTGTGTGTGTGTGTAGGCAGCATAGCTCAAGAACGAAAATACCGTTAAACACCAAACTTGGCACTTAAGTGTATTCCAAGGATGCGACAGAGGAATTTTCAGGATTTTCCGCCACCCCAAACTACCCTTCAAATGGAAAATATGTTGAAAGTGTTGTTGTTCTCAAAAATGACGCTAACATTAAAACACGTATATCTTGAATCTTCTGGGGATAGCCCTTGATGTCCTCTTAATTCTGGATACATTTTTCATAGCTGGTAAACCGTAAAATATGGGCAAAAACCTACATAACAAAAATGTTGATGTCATTAAAACACACAATATATGTCACACACATTTTTGTATGGTCAACCGTTTCCGATGTTCCTAATTATTGGTTTCAATTTTAAGTATTTATACTTTTCTTAGGTAGAAAGTCACCAACGTTTCTTTGTTTTACTCCTGGCCATTCAAAGAAACGAATTTCAATGACTATTGCATAGAGACAGCATTTTAAAAATTTGACTATTCTTTAGCATACTGCATTTCTTAAGTTCCTTTCTACTTATAAGGAACCAAGTAATAAAAACACCCTGCTAATGCTTATCTTGATTAGCATGGTGTAGTACGAAGGATAATAGTTTTCAGTAAGTTAGTTAGTAGAACTGTAAGAGAAAGCCATGGGAGTAGAATACATAACATTTATTTTTTTTAACTTGAACTAGTTAATTAATTTTGTTTAACATTCAGCTTTCTAACCAGAATAAACAACACACATTCTGGGAACAAAAAACGTTGATTTATAATTTTTGCAGAGTTGTCTTAAACATATGTTAGGAAAGTTTGCTCGTGTTGATAGTTTGCAACCAGCTCCTGTGTTTGTGTTTCTGTGAGAGCAGGGGCAGAAAGAGAGAAGAGGAAAAACTTCGCATCTTCTAAAAATCAGGCAACTGGGATAATTTCTTTCATCGTTCCATTCATTTGAATTTCGGATTTGAAACATTGTGTTGTGCCAATGAATAACGAAAGCTTTCAGAAACAAAATGTAAATTAAAAATCGCCTGACCATTGCTCATTATGTAAATAGCTTTTCAATAAAGGTAATGGAGTTGCAGCATTTCCATGTATATTCCTCAATTTCTTTGCTGTTTCTAATTTCTAAATGAAATATTTAGCTATGTGATTTAATTAAAACTATGTCAAATTAACAATCGTGCCTACAAGGCTAACACCAAATACATATTTACAAAGCCAAAATAGAACTTAACTTAATTTGAAAAGCGTAAATAAAATTGAAAGTACTTGAGGTCCATATTATGGATATACCGGACCAATGGAATTTTTGTTCAATGTTTCAAGTAAAACGTAGTCATGGAAAAAATGATTGAGCGCACTCTGAGAGCAGAATATTTCAAAGTCCCACTTCATATCAGAGCGAAGTTTTCCAATGTGCAGCTAGACTTACGTAACAGTGTCTGCGACATTAATAGGTTGTGTCTTGTACCGTGTCTCGCATATGTATTGGTTCCTGATAAAGAATGTGACAACAAGCTCCCATTCTTCGTTAGCCTATTAGTGAACAACCCCAAAAGTGTTTCTACCCCATGCTATACTCATTGGAAGCTATACATATAAGTGGAGCAACTACTTCCCAATTAACTGAATCAACCGATGAGCTGGTTCAGAAGCTAAGAAGTACCCTGAACACGATAAATGAAGCACATTACCATAAGAAACATAAGGCGCATATATGAATGTGGCAGCAGACGCTTGTTTACCCAAACAAATATAGCTCAGAGGTAACGCATGCACTTTGTGTATTACCGAGCCTAAGTTCAAACCTGTGCAACAGCATTTATACTATAACACTATATTAGTTATAATCTGAGTATTAAATCATATACAGGTATATATTATGTATAATAGCCAAAGTTTGCAACTACTGGTGATAAGCTTGATTCCTTTATCATTATTATGTTTCTTTCTATGTTGGTCAAATGTTTGTGCCTGGTTTCATTGGTCACCGAAAGAGGTCCTCAATCACTACTACAACGACGCATTCATTCATACTTTAGCCGTTGATAAACGTTCTGCTCTTCTCACCCTGGTTTCACAGCGACCAAAGCGGGTAGCATTTGTGGTGTTCCACAGTCCTCTGCGAGGAGGTGAGCAAAGTTATATCGTGAAGAAGGACAGGTTGTTACAAGGAAGAGCACTGGTCGCTCGCGTATATCTACCGAAAATGAAGACAAGTCTCTCATATCAGAGGTTGAAAGAGATTCGTTTCTGACGGCCGCTGAATACAAGGCTTTATCTTTATAGTGCTCGTACCAGTGTAAATCCAGCTTGTGTAACGTGTGCTTCCGTGAGGCCGAAGCGATACTTCGAAAGGTTACAGTGCTGAATCATTTTTTCCATGACTGTACTAATACTGTTTACTTTCCAAGCTGCACTGAGGCAAAAGTAAGTTGAACCAAATTATTGGACTAAATGGAATAAGCTTCTACTTTTCCATTGTTTAACATGTTCAGAGAAAATGCCCTCAGTTTTCCTGAATTCTGTTTTTTTGTTTTAACTTAATCTTTTGTCAATTTTCAGTTGTGTTCAATGAAGCAGCAACTTTAAAATAGTTTTGTATCTTGAGAAATAATAAAATTATACTTACACTATTCTTCTTCACTGCAAGATATGGTCACATTGTCTGCTCCGGCTTCACGATGGTCATGTCCACATTTTCGTCGGTCTTCCAATACTTCGTCTTCCTTTGGGTTTACAGCTTATAACTTTAGTTGGTATTCTTTTGTTACCCATTATCTGAATGTGTGCTTTCCAGTTTTATGTATATTCTTCTAGATTATCATTTAAACTATAAATATGTAGTTCATCACTAATTACCTCATTCCTTATTTTTTCGTTTCAGTTTTACCTTTTTACTTTTCTCAAAAATCTCATTTCTGCTGATTGTAGAATTCACTTACGTAAAACATCAACATAAATCTGTACTTTTTTCTAATTGTTCCATTTCTACCCCGCCTTTAACTACATATCCATGTCGGCAGCATTCAGTTTTGGAAAACGTGTACAGGTCGCGCGCCAGTTCTTGACGAATGACATTTTTAAATGAGAGGTTAAGTGTAAGTCACTCGCATTTATTGGAGCATTGGTACAGAGAAGTAGGAACAGCAGTCAGGTGTTGTGACGTTATTCTCATGTATCTGCGCTACAGTAGTAGTCACTACAAAGCAAATATTACACATCCAATGATATCAGTCAGATGTATTCACTCCCAACCTCGATTACTGTTTACACTACACTTCACACCCAATTATCTTGTATTTCTTCTATTCCAGACATTTCTCCCTCAACTTGTTTTTCTTCTTATTCTGAATTGCTGTTATTTTCATTAATATCTAGCCATATCTCGTTAAAATACTGGCAATGGTATAAACCCGAAACGCACATCACTTTGCAGTCAACTACGCGCTGCGTATTCTTGAAACGTAATCATAAAGAAGCAGAGCTATTTGTTACTGTGACAAACTATTTGCTGACCTGTTTATCAAGGGTAGGCTAGCTCACTGTGTCTTCGCTAAAGGTGAGTAGTCTAGAAGGAACGAGAAGCCTGTACAGATGAAACATAATCATAAGGAAGCAGAGCTGTTTGTTATTGCTGACCTGTTTATCAAGAGTAGGCTAGCTCACTGTGTCTTCGCTAAAGGGGAGTCGTCTAGAAGGAACGAGCAGCCTGTACAGATGAAACGTAATCATAAGGAAGCAGAGCTGTTTGTTATTGCTGACATGTTTATCAAGGGTAGACTAGCTCACTCTGCCTTCGCTAAAGATGAGTCGTCTAGAAGGAACGAGCAGCCTGTACAGATGAAACGTAATCATAAGGAAGCAGAGCTGTTTGTTATTGTTGACCTATTTATCAAGAGTAGGCTAGCTCACTGTGTCTTCGCTGAAGGTAATTCGTCTAGAAAGACCGAACAGCCTGTTCTGTGTACTGTTGTCGCTGGGTTTCTATTTTTCTTCAATAAATCAGATACAAACTTTCATACTTTCATTTATGCTTCCAGACAATAGGAAGGATAGGCAATAGAAAAACTCCAACCCCCTCGCACTGCAGGCAAAAATATAATGGCGTTTTATTTATGGATGCTCTTTAACTGCTGTGGTTCTCAGCGTCCCATTATATACTGCGCGTGAAAGACCACTTAATTTTGCTCAGAGGCCTTTCTATCAAACTTGAGGTTCTTTTACGTGCCGTAAATCTACGACACGGGGTCCATGGATTTACTTCCCTTCCGAAGGAAGTCATGCCAAGGATTTTTAAGCCCGAAAAAATGCATCGCCTTCCGCCGGGTTTGGACCCGCGACCTTGGGTATATGAAGTCAGCATGGTAACCCCTACACCACGGAGGGCAACTCACAGCAGGCAGTGCTCTACTGACTGAGCTACGTAGACAGCCTAAATCCGTACTGTAACTTTTTGTTTTCAAATTATTGCTATCTTTGCAAAATATGGAAGAAGTAAGTGCCTGAACTCGCTTAACAAGATAGCCGGGCAAACAAAGGCCTTTGTGTTGCTTCTCTGTTGGACAATCCCGGGTATAGTTATCTCTGAAATGTGTGTCCGGACACTTCGACGACTGGAACTTTCGATGATACTGTTTGATGTTTCTGCAGGCTTCCACGGCCGTAGTCCATCGGGGTTATGGTTTCCGGTGTAGGCTGCGTCATTTCTTACACTGCTCTGTACCGACGTTTCGCTGCAACCTGTGTTGAGCTTCTTCCTCTGGCCACTGGAAACTCAACATAGGTTGCAGCGAAACGTCGGCAGAGAGCAGTGTATGGAATGACGCGGCCTATCCGGAAACCATAACCCCAACCGATGATGATGTTTGGTGTTTAAGGGCGCTCAGCGTCTGGGTTAATAGCGCCCACATGAAACATTCGTTACTAAAACCAAACAACTAGGTCAAAGAAAATGAATGAGCGGAAACGAATAATAAAAAGGAACCAAAATTGCAAATAAAATTCAAAGTGATCATGGTGAAAACCAAAGGGATTCTAAAAGAATTAAAAATAATAAAGCTAAAAGGTGTAAGTAAAAACAAATCCCTACTGCAAAAGGTACACTTGTTTAAAATTTAAAAACTTTAAAATCGTAGCTATCCCTCCAATGTCGTACCAGAACAAATAAAATTAAAATGGAATGAGATACTAATCTTAAAGCACAGGCAAGATACAAATTTAAAAAGCCGATCGAATACTCCGGTATCATTCACCAGAACCACTTTAGTAATAACCAGCAGTTGCATATTGGCTCACAAAAGGGGTAGAGGAGCACATTCTACTTGTAAATGGCAGACCGTCAATTGTTGTCAACATTGCGACTGGAACGTTTGGAGCCCGGCTATAGGACTATACAGGATGGGAGGTGAATAAGTGCAAATAATTTGATGTTTAGTGGAGTACCTCTTGGCTGGCAAGGTGGCTGTCCTGGAAATCCCGTGTATCCAGTTCGGGAAAAATCCTCATTCTTTTGTTGCTGCCTCTATCAGTAGCCTCCATTCTCTGCGATCCTTGGCCGCTGTTCAGATCCTTTTTTTTCTACCGGCTTACACTTCTTTGGCTGGTTCTTGGATCCCAGGCTGTCGTGTTGTGTGCCTATCTGTTGTGGTCCATTTTCATGACGTGACCCGCCCACTTCCATTTGATGTAGGTGACTGATGCTG
The DNA here is from genome assembly GCA_030762935.1 of Hymenopus coronatus. Taxonomy (NCBI): domain Eukaryota; kingdom Metazoa; phylum Arthropoda; class Insecta; order Mantodea; family Hymenopodidae; genus Hymenopus; species Hymenopus coronatus. The sequence goes on along the minus strand of CM060900.1, from coordinate 534,241,664 downwards.
GGTCTTTGATGCCTGCAATCTTCCTTAGTTCTTCGTTGCGGACTCTGTCACGGAGGCTGACGCCTAGAATCTTCTCTCCAACTTTCTTTGGCATGTTCCCAACTTTTTTCTTTCTCTGTTTGTTAGTGCCCAGGTTTGGGCTCCATATAGTAAGACAGGAAGAATGCAGCTGTCCAATATATCTTTTTTCATTCTTATACTGTATTCTTTGCTTGTGAGGATAAATTTCAGGCTCCAGAATTTTGACCATGCTGCCGAGAAACGTCGCTGCACTTCTTTGAGGTTAGCTTGTTGAATGTCACTATTGGTCCTAAGTAGGTGCATTCGGTGATATATTCTAGTTATCTGTTGTTTGTTGTTCGTTTGGATAATTTTCTTGATAGTGTTAGTAGTTAGTTGTTGTTGTTGTTTTTTTTTTTTTTTTTTTTTTTTTTGAGATTTGGGTCCAGTCCAGCTTTCTTGCTCTGCTGGGCTAATTCTTGTATTCCTCGATTTAATTCCTTTATGGAACTATTAGTATATCTCATTAGGTCATTGTCATAAATGCAGCACAAATTTTAGGGCCCAGTATGCTTTGAATGGCTCTGAGTTATTTCTCTGCTGTGTTTACATACATCATACCACCTATAGTCTGGTAGTGCAAAGAGTAGGCAGAGGAGGGTTAACCGTATGACCTGTTACAAAAGCAACCGAATGTCTGAAGTACAGAATAATCGCCAACCGAAAGACACTGTGAAATCTTTCTTTGCATGAGATAACTTTAGAAAATAGCGAAAGAAACTGCAATTACTTGATCATCACACCGTCCTCAAACGTTGACACAAATGTCTGCACTTGTTCACCTCTCAATTTGTGTAAGGAACCGACAAAGTGTATGTGGTAGTAAGTTAAAAAAATCTGATGTGTTCTATTCACATATCTTTCTCTACCTGTTACATAAACAAATGTTTTGTTACAAAAGATTATTCTAATATGTATGGCACACTAATCTGGCTACATTTTAACACAATAGATCTTATTATTTTCTTCCTTGTAAGTAGAAGTGAAAAAAGGCAATACATTAGGCTAAAGGATAGTCAAAGATATTAAAAGCTGGTGGCTATGTTACGCAATTGAGGTTCGGTTCCCTTTGGATGGTCCCGTTTGAGAAAAACAAATTATATACATTATGGGTTCTAACAGGATCTTCGTTTTGTATAGTAAATTTTTGAGAATCTCTTACGTTTTAACCGTTATGCAGAATTCTGCAAAACTCAACCAGAATAAACGGCTCTTTTGATGCAATTTCCAGAAAATTCAGAATACATATATATATATATATATATATATATATATATATACTATTTGTGACGTAAATATCTTTAATATACGGTATTTTAATCAACATTTTTAGAACCATTTTTGAGAAAATCAAAATTTTCGAAAAATGTTTCATGTAAAGGGTAGTTGTGGGTGGGGGGATTTTATTGAAAATATTCCTGTCACATCCTTGGAAGATGTTGAGCTTAAATGCCAAGTTTGGTATTTAACCGACTTTTCGTTTTTCATCTATGATGTCCACAGACAGACAAACCGACCATTTAGTGAAAATATTTTTTCAGAATAAGGGCAACTCAAAACATGTGTTTCCGGTAAAATCTGGGTATCAAATTTTTTGGAGGAATACCATACCGTCTCTATCCACTATGTGCATTACACATACGGGTAGATAACGTGAAGACTCGTGACTCTGCCTATGATGAAGGGTTTACAGTGATGACGTTTATACACAGGATAAACTGATATTCGCGGGGATTACAAATACAAAACTCGACGAGGAGTTGAGCTGAAATGCTTTGGTGTGACTTCGCGTCTTGCGTTTGTTTTATCTATTTGTGTGTCTGGGTTACTTCGCTTCGCTTCTCGATTTATTTTTCTCGTCTATTTTCCGTACTACACGAAGTGAAGGGCAAGTGGCGGAGTTCCCAGGCTTGTCAGTGGCCTAAAATGCTGCCATTTTCTTGCAAACTTTGTCAGACTAAAGTAATGAAATTTCTGCTGCCGAGGTTTCGTATCCTGTAAACCAGGTATTCTTCCTTTGTTTTCATCCAACGGAAATGACGCTTACTTCGGAGTATATTTTTATTAACCATATCATTGAGTATTAGGGATACATCAGTCTCAGTTGGTGCAATGGTTACCATTCTAACTTCATATACCCAAGGTCGCGGGTACAAACCCGGTGGACGATGGATTTTTCGGGCGTAAAAATCGTTAGCATGGCTCCCTTCGGAAGGGAAGTAAAGCCGTTGGTCCCGTGCCATAGATTTACGGCACGTAAAAGAACCTCAAGCCTAATACAGAGGCCTCTGAGCAAAATTAAGCGGTCTTTCACGCCCAGTATAGAATGGGACGCTGAGAACCACAGCAGTTAAAGAGCATCCATAAATAACACACAATTTCCATTTACATTTAGCCTCAGTTGGAAGCGAGTCTATTTCCTGTAGACAACCCCGAAACATATCACAAACAGTTCATAGATACAAATGCCAAAGTTCTCTTTAACGAAGGAGAAAACTTCTGTGCTTTTATTCTTACACTCGCATGGCTTTCTCTAGCTGTTCTACAAACAGACTTCTTACAAAAGTTATTCTTTTCTCTACATGCTAATGGAGATAAGCATTAGCAGAATGCACTTTTGGGACTATGCCAATTTTGGATAGATTATAGTTTAGATACACTAGCATACACTAGCAACCATGGCAATTAGAGGATATATTCTCATCTTCAGAAATTATTTGCAGTATTCATTTTAATGCTGATGGTATGTAAATTCATTAAATTTTGTTTAATGATTTTGAAACTAATAATGTAGTGTTATGTCCAAATTGGTATGCATAATAATGTTTGATTTGAAGTTTATCACTTCTATTTGATATGTTTTCTATACTTAGTTATACAACTTATTTTTATCATTGTAAATTACTTTTAAAAATGTTAATTGTGTGGTTATGATTTGTTTACATGGCAGTCCTTAACTGAATAAAAGTAATTAATAAAACAGTTACGTATAAATAGAAGGAAACTAAAGGAATGCGCTATGCTAAAGCGATAGTCAAATGTTTTAAAAGTTATGGTTATGCGATTGCCATTGCAGTTGACTTCTTTGCTTGACCAGGAGTAGAACAAAAGAAAATCGGACATTTCCTGTCTCAGAAAAGAACAAGTATTTTAAACTTGAAACTGATTACAAGGAATATCTAGGAAACGGTCAACTCTACGACAAAAATGCATATGACATAAATTGTGTGCTTTAACGAGATATATATTTTTGTGTATTAATTCTTTGTGTACCTCTTACAATTTAACGGTTACGCAAAAATCAAACAAAATCAAGTGTTCTTCAGAGGCTATTCAAAGAAAATTCAAAATAAACGTTCAAAAAAGTTTGCAAGTAAAGGATATTCTGGAATTAGGGGATTTTCTTAAAAATCTTTGTGTTGCATTCCTGGAAGACAATAAACGTAAATACAAAGTTTGGTATTTAACAACCTTTCAGATATGCTGTCCACAGACACACATGAACCTTTTTCTAAAACTGCTTTTTATGAATTCAGGAGGTCTTAAAACATACATTTCTGTTGAAATCTCGGTATCGATTTTTGGGTGAAATACAATAGCTTCTCTATTCACTACGTACATAGTACTTGTTAGAGAAAGTAACATTTTCAGCTCATTCTGTGATATCAATGTGTCAACGACAACTTGTTTAGAAGTGTTATGTTACGCAACGGTATTAGTTAATTGGAATCTAAATATCTACACATCTATTTCAAACCCTTATATCGTGCTCCAAATCATTTGAATAACTCGATAGTGACTCCAATAGAAGAGCTAGTGAAGTCAAACATTTTAAAATATCTAACTCCTTACGGGGGTGAATGTGCTTCAAAGCTTATTTCTAGGGTTTTAGAGCTATTAGCTTAAATGTTTTCACAGGCACAAATATTTAATTAATGTGTAAACCCATTAAATTTTCAACCCTTTAGCTCAAGCAATGTTTAGTTATTGTGACAGTGCCGTCTGCGGCCGTTATCACGTTAGCTTTGGTATGCGAGTTGGGAGGACTGGAGGCCTTGATAAACACGGAAACGTGGGGCCGGTAAACAGAAGCCTTGGAATGCAAGGCCAGAATCTTCGGTCTCTACAAGCTTCCATAAGTTCTGTGACGTTATTAACTGTAAAAGATAAAAGAATTGCAAGCCAAGGCGTAGTGAGTCGTGAATGACTGGAGTGTTAGCGCGCAGTGGCGTGCAAGCCGTCAGTTGTCTACGCGTCGAATCATCGGGTGAATTATACGTAGCAATGAATTAAAGATTTTATTCGTAACGAGTTTCTCAGTCAACAAAAGTTGTTACCCTGGTGTCAGGAGTAGGATTAAGAAGCCAAGATGGAAGTAATTATTAAACAATTGTTGGAGAGCACAGGACATTAAAGCTCAGGACGAAGTTAAAGAAGTACGCGCCAGGTGCAAGTGTATCGCTGTGCGACAGATCCGTAAAAACCAGTACCGTAGCAGGATTTGGGGCCCCGGCTGAAACACTTGCTAAAGAGGGCGGCCGACCATTTGACCGCTTCACAACTGCAGAAGGTCCGGCATCTAATTAGCCAATACACGTCTGTCTTCGGCGTAGGGAACGGTGAGTACGGTCACACTGATCGAGTACTGCACGCTCTTGAAGCTCCCCTGTAGTCTTGGAGAAAAAGAAGAAGAATGACGGGAACTACAGGAAGCTGAGTGACGTCACCAGAAACTCATGTTTCCCCTTACCTCAGATTGACGACCCTATCGGGCAACCATCAAGACGTGTTCCTTGGTGAAGCAAGCAGAGATACAGTATTTTGCAGAATATGATGACCCTGTCCTACTCTTCTTCCAAAGTTAGCCTGACCTTAAAGTTTGCGGTTAGAGTGTTTACGTTTGGCAACCAACCCTCGCTGTTGCCAAGTGTGCCACCTCCTGGAACTTTAACTGAGGCGCGATTCTCGACTTACAGGAAACAGATTTTACTACGTTGCCTCTCGCCCCTAGTACAGGGTAGTCTTTTGTTTGCTGATGGTTATTGCTCAGTGGTAGGGGGAGCAGTCCCGTTTGAGGTCATCATGTTTTGGAGAAAACTATACGGCGCATGAAATCTGGCGGAATCAATGAAGTTTCCGACAGCCCTTGGTGATTCCGTGTCGTCTTAGAACGGCGAGGACTTCAGGAAGCTGAATGCTCTCACCAGAAAGGATTGTTTCCCCTTACCTCGAATTGACGACACCCTGAACACACTTGCAGGTGTCCTTTGGCTCTCGACTTTCGACTTGAAGTCGGGTTACTGGCACGTGTCCTTAGGCTCTACAAGGAGTACGGCATTGTCATATTAGTTTTTGTGTATAATAAACGCGTGTTTTCAAAATCTATTTCCTCCCATAATTTTAATGCGATGATGCCGAAAACATTACAGGCCGTTTTAGAAATAGTTATTAATAAAGTTAAGAGTCAAAATTGATATATCTGTTATAGAATAAACAAATATTTAGTGAACCCTGCACAAAATTGGGCGTTTTTATTGTGTTTTTTTTTTCTTGCCCTTTTTATTTCATGAACCGATATATGCATTTTTTTCAATACAAGATTATATTTCAGCTTCTTTGCATAACAATTTTAAGAGGGGAATGTTTTTGATTGCCACAACATGCTATAAAAAGAAATGGGTGAAAACTAAGATAAGGTTTACATCTGAAGTCATTTAAAGGTTGCAGGTTTTTAAAACAGAAGTACTCTGACGTGTGCTGCCGCACTCAGGTTCGCCTTGGTGTGCGATTCGGCAGAGTTGGAGACCTTCAAATGCGCAGCGACACAGGAAGTGCTGCATGCCGGTAACCGGAGGCTTTGGAACCAGACAATTCTGGCTTTGGCTTCCACAAGCTTACAGAAGGTTCTGTGACGTTGTATTCTAGCTATAAAGGGAGAGAGAATTGAAACCAGAGTGTCTCATTTGTAATGAGTTGTAGTGAGTCTGTGTGACTGGAGTGTTAGCGCAGTGGCGTGCAAGCCGTCAACTGTCAATGCATCGAAGCGTCGAGTGAATTATTTGCAGCGGTAAATAGAAAACTTAGTTTGCAATAAAAGTTTGGGTCAATAAAGACAATTGTTAAAATAGTTTGTTAACTTACGAACGTCTTAGTGAAACACAAGTTTATAAACAACTAAAATAAGGTTGATTAAGACTTTATTTTTGAAAAAAATTGCCGAAAAGACAAATTAGCACACATTTGTCCCTTATTTAGAAGAAGATGTGATGACATTCTATGGTAGTTTTTGTCTTGGAGTGGACTATGAGCAGCCCTCTGCATTAGTGGTTTCGAATGGAAGACTAACGTAGGCCAGAAAGAGACAAAGAGGGAGCACAGACACACACATGAAACATGTGAGAATTGCGTTTTCCTAGATTAAAGTATATTTCGAAAGAGTGATTTAGTTGACAGGAAGGATATCATTAAACATCTCAATGCTCTGTCTGATCGAGATGCAAAGAGAATTTATTTAAGTGGTTTCATTGAAGTAAAACTCGTACAAAGGAAACGCCCTCGGAAAGTTCAAAGCGCAAACTTGTTCAAAATCGCACATATAATCTACAAAGCTAAAGCAAAAAGTGGTGTAGTGAAGGTGGTTGCTGTTTTCTGGAAAATTTTTCTCTTTTAAAATGCTTTCTCCATGGTATTTCTGCGAAGTGCATAAAATATTCAAAAGCGTTTAAAGTGCGATTCAGGCTTGTATTTCCGGAAGGGCAGAGGACATACATAAGCTTCATATGAGTGAAATTTGGCATTTATTCTAACAAAAAAAATATTGTCAGGCTAGGATAAAATATCCTATGTGTACCTGAACTCAAAACGCACGCATCACATTGCTTATAAAACTTTATGCAAGTTTCTGCTTATTGAACTGCAGTGGATTCTTTTCGATGCATGTTATTACAGATGCAAATGGGCCTGGAAACCCTTTCCATCAAAATTTACCAGATATTTGTAAATTAATAATCTGGCAATACATATATTCCACTAATACTTCAGTTGACATGTTTTGAAACCTTCCTAGAATGCATTAATATTGCAAAAATAAATAAATAAATAATAATAAAATAAAGGTTATACTTTTAAAATAGTAGAAAACAAGATATGGATATACATAAAAAAATAGTTTTAATGTTCACATTAGGCAAAGCAGTTTGAATGTATACTAAACACTCTGAACTCAAAAGGGCCGATGCCGATTATTATTTCTGTTTGAGTGCTTTTAAGAGAAACCCCCAATTATAAGTACTGGAGTAATATCCCCGTTTGTTTCGTGAAGATCAATATATGGGCTGGAATTATAGGGGACCTTGTTTTAAGGCAACCATTCTTGTGCTAATAAACTGTTAATTACAAAAGAGGGATGTTTAGATTATCCGTGGAGCACTGCCAAACACTCATTCTAAACCACTATTTCCTGAGCTTCGTGTACTCTCACTTATGTCTCGAAATGCCTTTCATTTGTTAAGAAAAATTGATATAATTGTTCACGCTATGTATACAAACATATATACAGGATGTTGATGAACTATACCAAAATATTTTCACAGAATATGTAGGTTACTTAAATAAGTAATTTGAGATAGGAGATTTATGGCTATTTATTGAAATTTCGAAGTAACGGCTATAAGTTCCTGAAGTGCCAGTTCGCCACGTATCGCGTGGAATGAAAGACAATTATAAATAAAAAACATTTACTCTATTGCAGGAATCGAACTCATGACCTTTGGGATAGGAGCTTCCCGCGTTACACATTAAGCCACCAGAGCAGTTGAAAAAGCGCTCCATAGTAGGCTACATAACTCAAGAGCGTAGTTAATGAATGCTCAGTGTCGCACTGTCCAGTGATTTGTTCGAGATTTTACAGATGTTTGCGAAATCAAATCTTGAGAACGCTAGTAACGAGCTTCTAAAAATCGATATTTCTACACTCAGGCAGCAGTTTTAAAGACATTCTAAGCCATTTTTCAATCTGCTTTGCTTTAACACCGACTAATCAGTACCTGATACCCACACGTTTAACGCTATGCAGCTGCGTTATGTTTATCTGGGGACCATGCATCGCCAATCTCAAATTACTTATATCAGTCACGTGCAAATTATTTCGGCGTAGTTCATTAACATCCTGTATATACACTATATGAATGTATTATATATAAACAAAGGTAAGTACGCCACAACATAAAATAGTGAAGAAACTGTACCACTAAAATTGTTCAATGGTTTACCCGATTCTAATGGTTATTTTCAAAGGTAGATAGGAACTGTTTTAAACAGTAGTTCTCTTTATAAGGGCCAGGAATGCTTTACAGTTGATTGGTCATAATATTACTATTGTTAACGTTGCTAAACATTTGGAAAAAAAAATCTGTGTTACACTCACATGAATTTCTCTAGCTGTTTTAAAAACAAACTTCTTATAAAATAATATTTTCCTTCTACACCATGCTAATCGAGATAAACATAAGCAGAATGTTCCTCATTACGTAGTATCTACCTTATAAGTAGAAGAGAACTGAGGGAATACACTAGGCTAAAGTGATAGTCAAATGTTTTAGAAGCTGTCGTTATGCGATTGACATAGCAAATCGCATTTGCTTAACCAGGAGTAGATCAAAAGAAAAACGGACACTTCATGTCCGAGAAAAGCACAAGTACTTTACAGTTGAGACCAATAACAAGGAATACCTCGGAAGCGGTTACTTCCACAACAAAAATGTAAAGGATGTAAACTGCGCGTCTCGAAGAGGCCTACATTTTTTGTGAAGTAAGTTTTTGTCTATCTCTTACGGTTTACCAGTTAGCAAACTTTGGCAAAATTATCCAGAATAAAAAGATCCTGAGAGGCTATTCCCAGAAAATTCAAGATATATATATTATTTGGGATATTAATATATTTAATATATAGTACTTTAATCAAAATTCTTAAGGCTATTTTTTAAAAAAATCTAAATTTTCGAAAATATTTCCATGCAAAGGGTACTTTGTGGTGGGGAGATTTTCTTGAAAACCTTTGTGCCGCATCCTTGGAAGATACTAAATCTAAATACTAAGTTGGGTGCTTAACGTCTTTTTGTTTTTGAACTAAGCTGTCTATAGACACATACACGGACCATTTTCTAAACTCACTTTTTTCGGACTTAGGAGATCCCAAAACATACGTTTCCGGCGAAATCTCGACATCGAATTTTTTGTGGAATACAATAGGTAGCTTCTCTATCCACTATGTAGACTGTAGATACGGGGCTGGAGAAGGTCAAAAATATAGGGGTCCATTTGTCTGGCAATGAGAAGGTCAAACCTAAAATGCAATTAAGGCCAGTTTCAAAATTCCCTTTCAATGTCGAAGTTGATGTGTTTTTTGTTTAAATTAAATTACATTTAAATAAATTGTAATTTAGACTGGGAACTTTTAAAATGAAAGCCTAGTTATTGCTAGAATAAATGTGTTATGCAGAACAATTTTACTACATAAAAGTAGAAGTAACAGAAACATATTGTGTACCTCTAAAGAGAAGATGTATACTATAACACTTGCTTTTTTAGCAACTGGGAGCAAATATTTGCATACGCATCAAAAACCACACATACGGTAAAACCGCAAAGAGTGAGCTGATATCCTAAATGAAAGGAAGATTGCTTTTTAAGTACAGACCAACACCCTTTGCATTGTGCCCTTCTCTTATCGCTTTGCATACTAAATCGCGTCTGCAGCTTTTGGGTTTGCTTTCAGCTAGCTCATTACCATTGCAAAACAAACTTTAATACCTGCAATAATATCTCATGTACCAAATACCTAGCACTATAATTTTGCTTTCTCTACATGATTTTCTCAAAACTGAGGCTAACGATTTTGATTAAAATACCGTATATTAAAGATCTTTGCATGGAAAATAAATTCTATATCTTCAAATTGTTAGGAATAGCCTGTGAAGTCCTCTATATTCTGGATGAGTTTTGTGTAACTGGTGAACCGTAAGAGAGAGACAAACTATTCTTACAAAAGGTTATTCTTTTATCTATGTCATGCTAAACATTAGAAGAACTCGTCCTATTACTTGCTTCCTTTTAAGTAGAAGGGATATAAGGGAATACATTAGGCTAAAGCGATAGTCAAATCCTTTAGAAGCTCATCGCTATGTAAAACAATTGAGGTTCGGTTCGCTTTGCATAGGTTTCTTTGAAAAAAGTTGAATAGTTTAAAATTGAAACCAATATCTCTAAAACAGTTAATTCTACAAGATAAACGCATACAACATAAATTGTGTATTCTAACGAGTTCTATATTTTTGGGCTGGCAAATTTTTGTATATCTCTTATGGTTTAACCGATATGCAAAATGTTGCAGAACTCATCCATTATTAAAAGGTTTCAGAGGCTATTCCCAGAAAATTGAAAATATATATTTTACTTGTAATGTAAATATATTTAATATACGCTATTTTAATTAAACGTTAGAGCCATTTTTGAGAAAAACAAAATTTTAAAAAATGTTTGCGTGTAAAGTGTAATTTGGGGTGAGGGGATATTCTTGAAAATATCCATGTCGCATCCTTGGAAGATACCAAACTTAAATACCGAGTTTGGTGTTTTTTTTTTAGTTTTTGAACTATTCTGTTCACAAGCTTACCCAGAGATACACACGGATCTTTTTCTAATACATGCTTTTTTGGACTCAGGGGATCTTGAAACATATTTTTCTGGTGTAATTTCGGTGTCGAATTCTTTGGTGGAATGCAATAATTGGTTTTCTTGAAGACCACAGTCACTCCAAAATACTAAAGGTCCCTGCGTAGAGCGCCCATTTTTCTCTTTTTTCTATCCGCAATTAATTACTTATAGCGATTTCAATCGATCATGCCGAATATTACTAGGCAAAACGATAAGCCGGTTGTTATGTGAAAATTAAAAGTAAACTTGGTTTTGGAGCGCGTGTTAGTGTTTTCAGTATTGCACACAAACGCGCGCTGCGCTTGTTTGAGCCTTCGGTCGCCCGCCATCGCGGGTCTCTCGCTGTTTTCACAGCTAACGCGTGCCAAATTTAGTACATGTGAGATTTATGATTAATACTCGCATAGTACAAACACGGTAATGAAAACTATGAAATGCAAACAACCTGTTTTAACACAAATTCTTCGAATGTGGCGTGCAGAATATCGCTTCGCTTTGTTTAGATTTTTGGGACGAGGTGAAGGAGTTTGGTTTTTACTTTCTCCTCCACTTGCACTACCTGCGTCTCACCGTGTTTAACGCCCACTTTTACTGTATATGGCACCGCAGGCGACAACACTAGCGATACACGTAATGAAGATGGAGCACCGCTGGAATGCGATGGCGGGGGAAACCGGAAAACCCGGAGAAAACCGCCCCTGTGCCGCACAAATCATACATGCGGTTGCTTGGGATCGAACCCAAGTCGTCTAGGTGAGAGGCGAGCGGTCTAACCACTCCACCACGGCGCGGCTTGCCTCTCATCTAGACGGCCCGGGTTCGATCCCAGTCGGCTGCACGTGGAATTTGTGGTGGATAAAGCGGCGTAAGTGCGGGTTTTCTCTGGGTTCTTCGGTATCCCTCACAATCGTATTTCACCGGTGCTCCATCTTCATTCCGTGTATCATTAGTGTCATCACCTGCGGTGCCAAAGTAGTAATAGCGGGCAATCTTCTACTTGCAATCTATATGTTACAGAAGGTATTGCATTCCAAACAAAAATGCAATACTGAGATTTCACCGGAAATACATGATTTTAGGGACCCTGACTCTAAAAAGAAAATATTTCAGCTCCAAGTGTGTGTGTGTGTGTGTGTGTGTGTGTGTGTGTGTGTGTGTGCGAGCACTATAACTCAAACATCCGATGTGTTGCACTCGCATGACCTTCTCTAACTGTTCTACAAACAGACTTCTTACAAAAGATTATTCTTCATTCTACACCCTGCTAAGCGGGACAGGCTTTAGCAGAATGTTCTTATTACTTAATACCTTGTAAGTAGAAGGTAACTAAAACAAGAGTTAGATGTTATGCGATTGTCATTGAAATTGGTTTCGTTGCTTGGCCAGGAGTAGAAAAAAAGGAAAACGGACACTTCCAGCCTTATAAAACTGAAACGAATAACAGGAAATATCTTGGAAACAGTCAACTCTACAACAAAAATGAATATAATATAAATTGTGTGATTTAAGGGCATTTACATTTGTGGTGGAGTAAGTTTTTGTCCGTCTCTTACGGTTTAACCACTATGCAAAATTCTGCAAAAATTAACCAGAATAAAATACACTTCAGAGGCTATTCCCAAAAAATTCAAAATATACAGTTTATTTGTGTGTGAATAGTTTTAATATACGGTAATTTAATCAAAATCGTTAGAGCCAGTTTTTAGAAACCAAAATATTCAAAACCTTTTCCATATAAGTGGTATTTTTTTATAGTGTTTAACGCCCGTTTTTACTACCATGGCATCGCAGGCAGTAACAGTGACGGTACATGGCATGAAGATGGAGCACTGGTAGATTGTGATGGTGGGGGAAACCGCCCCTACGCCGCTTTTTCCCACCACAAATATCTCATGCGGTTGCGTGGATAAAGGGGTATTCTGGATTAGGGGAATTTTCTTGAAAATCTTTGTGTCGTATCCTTAGCAAATAAACTAGAATTACAAATTTAATATTTAACGTTTTTTTAGTTTTGTGCTATGTTATCAACAGGCACACACAGCCAGACACACACACACACACACACGTATGCGCGGACTTCTAAAAAGCCTTTTTTTGAATTCAGGGGGTCTCAAAACGTATATTTTCTATGAAATCTAGGTATTGAGTTTTTGGGTGCGATACAACAGCTTCTCAATATACTGTGGACATAGCACGTGTAGAGAATGTAAAAACTAAAAGTCAGTTAAATATCAAACTTGATATTTAAGCTCAATAACGTGACTACGTTTTGTGGTTGTAATCTGCGAACGTGTGTGAGCGACTTGCTTCGTAAGTCGTAGCTGGTTGTTGTCATCCATTGTTGCACCTGCGTCTGTGTACACGTGTACAGTTCACCAAATTCTTACGACATCGAAGCTGCTTGTGACAGTGGACACGTGGCAAGTTCTTTGATATCGAAGCCCCGTATTGTTACACCTGAGTGTTTTGTGACACTGCTTCCTCAAGTTTCCTGCCACGTGACTGACAGGTAACGAGTTACCAGCAACAGTTAATTTTCAGCTGAGAATGGCTCACGTGCTATAGTTGAGCCGGTTTTGGCGGGAATCTCGGAGCGTGGAGCGGAAGTCGCAGCCGCTGCCGCCAAGCGTCGAATAAAGACGTTGTTTGGGAACAGATTTTGTTGGTAATCAGTGGAAGACAAAGAGTTATTTGTAGGTGAAATGAAACAGCGCTTTGATACAATATTTTCCAATGGAGCTACATGAAGATTTTCAGGAGAATCTCCTTACCCAAACTACCCTTTTCATGGAGATTTGCGGCTGCGCCGTGGCCAGCTGATTAGTCCACCTGCCTCTCACCAAGGTGGTCCGGGTTCGATCACAGATGACCGCATGTGGGATTTGAGGTGGACAAAGTGGCACAAGGGCGGGCTTTCTCCGGGTTCTTCAGTTTTCCTCCGCCGTCGCATTCCAGCGGAGCTCCATCTTCATTACATGTATCACCTGCGGAGCCATAATAGCGAGCGTTAAACACTACCAAATGGTCGCACCGTGGCCGAGTGATTAGACCACTCGCTTCTCACGACCTTGGGTTCCATCCCAAGAGACTGCATGTGAAATCTGTGGTGGACAAGGCGGCGCAGGGGCGGCTTTTCTCCGGGTTCTGCGGTTTCCCCCGCCATTGAATTCCACCGGTGCTCGATGTTCATTTCATGTTTCACCAGTGTCAACGTCTGCGGTGCTACAAGTATTAAAAGCGGGCGTTAAACACTACCAATAAAAATAACACTACCCAAAATGGAAATTTGGGAAATTTTCGTTTCGCTCAATAATGCCTCTAATGAGGTTGATTAAATTACCATATACATATTAAAGATATGGTGTTTTGAATAAAAGGTTTGCTTACCGAACATCTAGGGGACATCACGTGACCGGAGCACATTACATTTTTTTTCTCTTCTACTTACAAGGAATGAAGTAATGAGGACAATTTCTGCTAATGTTTATCTTGATTATGAGGATGTAGATAAACCAATAAGATTTTTAACAATATTTTACACAGAAGTAGATAAAGTCATGTGAATGGAACACAACAGATGTTTTTGTAATAAACAATACTGAGCGAGTGACACTTTCTTCAATGTGACGTCACAGTAGAAGTCGATTTCCGGTCAATGTGGAAATTGGGACATCATTCAATAGTTGTGAAATTATTGCTTAGTGCTTCCCTTAGAATTTTACAGGAAGTATTGCGCCAACCTAGAAAAGCCAAAGTTAACGTCAGTATCGGGATAATAAATGTTTAAGAATGTCCCCCAGGAATTACGGTCAAATATTATAACTCTTATTGGCGGCGCCGTGTTTAGACCACTCGCCCCTCACCAAGACTGCCCGGGTTCTATCCCAAGCGACCGACCGTATGTGAGATATGTGGTGTACAAAGCGGCGCAGGGCGGGTTGCATCTGGCTTCTCCGATTTCCTCCGCCATCGCACTCCACCGGTGCTCCATGTGTCATCAGTGCCATCGCTTGCGGAGCCACAATTACTAAGAACGGGCGTTAAACACTACCAAAAAGAAACCCTCTTATCATCCATACGTCACAATACTAAAATGACCTAATACGACCTAATATCCCGTGTTTCAATGTGCTCAATTGCATCGAGGTTTCTAGGTTGAATACTTACTTGATTGCAAACAGAACCAGTTTCTTTAGCTACATTCCTGCTACATAAAACCCAAATATGGCAACACACTAAAAACCGATCGCTACATGATGCAGTTGAAAATCCCTTCACCATGCATAACCAGGATCAAAAAGTTAATAACGATTCCCCATTTGAGAAAAATGTATGTATTGAAAATTATTAATCAATGTCAGAGAAAATTTAAAACCCATCAGAGGCAGTATAACATTTTTGGAAATAAAATAAAACATTGCACCGTGCGGAGTATTTCGAGTATGCAAAAATGTTGGAAAAAATGTATGCGGGAAAATAAGGTTTAAAGTTGGGCGTGTCTATCAATCAGCATAGGACTGACCTGTTATAGTTTCAGGTAATATTGCGCCAAGTGGAAAAAAAAAAAGGGATGTCAAACTTTACAGATTTCACCTTAACAAAAATTCTGATGTGCCTCATTCACATGGCTTTCTCTAACTGTTCTGAAAACACTCAATTCTTGCAAAAGATTCTTCTTTATCTATATCATGTTTATCAAGATAAAGAGGAGCAGAAATTGTCTTGTCACTTGCTTCCTTCCCAGCAGAAGGAAAATAAGGGAATTCGCTAGGCTAAGCCGACAGCCAAATCTTATGGAAAGTCGCTTACTATGTGAAGCAATTGAAATTCTGTTCGCTTTGCACGGGCAAGAGTAAAATAAAAGAGAGATGAAACGAAAGATAATCTCCCGTTTGATAAATGCTTCAGTAGCTGAAATATAAAACCAATAACAAGGAATATCTTGGAAACGCTAATTCTATAAAAAATTAATGACATAAATCGTGTGTTTTAACGAGATCTGCCATTTTTTGCTGAATAAGTTTTTGTCCATATCTTATGGTTTACCAGTTATTAAAATGCATCCCAAATGAAGAAGTCTTCAGAGGCTATTCCCAGAAGATTCAAGATATACATTTTATTTGCCATGTAAACTTATTTAATGTACGGTATTTTAATTAAAATCGTTAGGGCAAGTTTTGAGAAAATCAAAATATTCTAACCCTTTTCCATCGAAAGGGTGGTTTGGAGTGGGGGAGCTTTCTGGTAAATCTTTGTATTGCAGCTTTGAGAGATACTAAACATAAATACCAAATTTGGAATTCAACAGAGTTCTCGTTTTTAAGGTTGCTGTCCACACACACGCGCGCGCGCGTGCGTGCAGGCATAGATTTACCTTTTTCTAATTATTTTTTCCATTACAGGGTGTTAAAACATATATTTTCGGTGAAATCTCAGTATCAAAATTTTGGGTGGAATACAATACTTTTCTGCCTAACAGGTAGGTACATTGTACTTATATGTTCCCTATAGGGGAAGGTTCCGACCTCTTCAGCTGCTCCGGTGCGAGCGCTTGCGGACCCCGAGCACCTATGGTACTTCTGACGATACTAGAACTAGTCAGGCCATATCTCTCAGCCCCTCCCGGCAGAGAGCTGTTCGGATTGGGCTGGACTCGACGTGGCAGTGCCCGATACTCGTGGGAGATTGAGTAAGTCTAGGTGGTGAAACCTGGGCAGGGTTGTGAGACACCTCAATGTCCTCCAGCAGTAACCTGGAAAGCTAGTAGACGGTATGCTAGACATCTGTCGGCCCCAATGCGGTTCTTCGGTAGTCTTCACTTCGTGGTTGACGCACTTTATTAGCGTATGCACTTCCGTCACAGTAAGTTCCCATACCGGGGGCGTCTTTAGTAACCTACGCATTGCCTAAAGGAAAAGCCCACGGAAATTAACCTTACCCTGGTTTGTTGGTGGGGGTTTTTTGGCCCTGGGTAGACACTCGCGAAACATTGTACTTACACTGCCGGTCAACATTTTTGGACACTTACTTCAGGATAAAATATTTGTAGATATACTGTCGCGGCATGATCAAAGAACATGACTAAGTGTACTATAATGAGGAATTATCACTCTGTGTTATCTTGTTTATATAAACAAGCCCAGATGCTTCAGTACCATCATAACCGGCCACAGGCGTAAGCTCGATAGAGGATTTGTCATTTAGTCTCAGCATTCTTCTGAGCTCATACAGCTTCTTGCTCTATTCTTACTTGATACAGTGCTTTATTCTTATTGAAATAGCTTTACCAATCTTACTATAGCTTCATCATCCTGTAACGGTAAGTATTTGAAAAAAATTAGAGGTTATTATTTGAATTCTGAATCAATACTTTGAGAGAAACCTGCTTTTAAATTAGACTTTTTTACAACTTTTACAAATGTTTACAAATTATTTTAGGACGTGGGCCGAGGATCATTCCTCAGTTTGGAACAGCGTTCAACAATCAACACACTTCACGATGAGGGGCACAGCATTCGCCAAATTTCAGAAAGACTAAAAATATCACGATCTACTGCTAGCTGTACAATTCTATTGCTAAAGAATGTTGGTACTAATAAGGACAGGAATCGAAGTGGAAGACCAAGGTGCACTTCTAGAGCAGTTTTGCTGAGTAAAAGAGATAGAAAGCTAACAGAAATTCAGTCAGTTTTTGATGCCGGACATAGTCAGGAAATCTCTGTGAGCACTGTGAAGCGACGATGGATGTCAGCTGATTTGTGGCGTAATGTGGCAGTGAGGAAAGATGGGCAAAAGAACATAAAAACTGGACCATTGAAGACTGAAAACAAGTTCTTTGGACAGACTAAACCAAATTCGAGGTTTTTGGGCAACAACGCCGTATACATGTTCGTCGTTCTCCCGCTGAGAAGATGCATCCTGACTGCATAACACCAACGGTGAAACATAGTGGGCGCTCTTTAATGATCTGGGGATGTTTTTCATTTAGTGGAGTAGGACAGCTCTACAAAATTGAAGGAAATATGGATAAACATGGCTACCAACAGCTTTGAGCAGATATGCTGTTCCATCAGGAGTGCATCTAATTGGTCCAGGGTTCATCATGCAGCAGGAAAATGATCCGAAATACACTTCCAAATTGTATAAGAACTACCTACAGAAGAAACAGGAGCAAGGAGTGTTGAAGGTGATGGATTGGCCTCCAAAATAAAAAGGGATTAAAGACCCAGGTAATAATTGACCAATATGTGTGAATACGCATTGTATTGTCTACATTGTGGCGGATAGTTTTATCTCGTTAGAACGGTGCTTCATGCTACATGTTGTAATAGAGGAACTCAAAATTTGGAGGAAAATGTTTGGGACTGTTACACTTCAAAACTATGAACACCATGATCTTAAGCGTAAAGATTTCTCCAATTTCCAGCCCTACATTATAAGAGAGTAATAATTTATCATATTTCATATTGCATGCAGTATAAACTAAAAATCATAATTTCCAAAAACAGCTTCTATTATACTTTGTATCCAATATGAAATATAAAGAGTCATTACTCTCATATAATAGGTGTTCACAGTTGGGGAAATCTCGTATATTTAAGATTATAGTGTTCGTGGTGGTGTTCATGAAAATGAAATATCATAATCCTTAACTTAGAACATTTCCGTAAACTTTGCACTCCTTTATGCAATATGGGCAATCAGTTCAATTGTTACATTGTATGCAATATAAAAGAAAACATGTAAATAAATTGAGTATTATTTATGGACGCTCATTTACCTCAGGCGTCCGATTCTATACTGGGCGGGACAGACCGCCAAACAAACGGACCTCTTCAACAGGCTTGAGGTTCTTTAATATACAGTATTTGTGTTTAAAGCCCGCTTCAACTACTATGACAACGCAGACGACGATAATGATGATACGTTGAATGAAGATGGAGAACCGATTGAATGCAATGGTGGGGGAAACCGGAGAACCCGAGCAAAAAACCCGCCCATGATCATAAAGTGATTTTCTAAAGTGTTAAAGCTAGAGATTTAATTTGTTTTACATTATCCCTAACAAAAGTAGCATTTATGCCCCATTTCATTCAGATATGACTTTTCATTTTAGATATATTATTAATGCATTTGATTTAATTAGCTAAAATCAAAATCTTCTACACATATTGGGATAATTACGTCAGGTTTAAAATCAGATGCCTTTAAATCTTCCAGTTTAAGTGTTCCTAAAGTGGATAGTATTTCAAAGAACAGTTACATCACAACGTTGAAAAAACAACAAAACAAGGGCGCATGATTATACCAACATTTTAAAAACTAGCCAGTCACAAATATCAAAACTCCAAACAGACGCATTATTACTTGCGCTCTGCAGTGTTCTGGAAAAAATGTTCAGTCATACCTGTATTTTCTTGGGAGAAAATAACAAGTTTAAACCTGAGAAAAGGGCTTTAAAATTTCACATAGAGGGTCATTTAACTAGCGGAACTCTTTAAAATGGCTTTCAAAACATGGTTAAAATTCCCATAGGAGAATTGTCTTCGGCTTACCCTCCCCGTGATTAGAACTGACACCCCCTAGGACTAGTGGTCAGAGGCCTGTGAGGGAGCCAATGACATAAAATCACAGAATGGAGAACCTGGAACGAGTGGTCGTCCCTTAGCCAGGCATGATCATAAGAAAGAGGATGATATGGAATTCAAGCGAAATCGAAGATAGGAAAAGTGATAAAGGATCAATTGTTGGAACGAGTGATGAGGGAAACTGGAGGACCCGGAGAAAAGCCGCCCAGACGACGTTTCGTCCACCACAAATCCCACATGCGGGCGCTTGGGATTGAACCCGGGTGGTCTAGATGGAAGATGAGCGGTCTAACCACTCAGCCACGGTGACGCACATAGGACAATCAAATATTGCAAATGTTTCTTTAAAGTTTGGTGCATTTTTTGTGCCGAAAATCCAAAAAACCAAAGCACCAAAAAAGCACTTCTGCGTCCCCTAAACGTCGGGGTGAGAGTAACAGAAGAATTAGGAAGCGCTAATAGTTAACTAGGTAGCAGTGTTTCTGCATTCCGGGAAAGGGAGGAAAACCCTGCTATACAAATGAGCATACCTGTTTTCGAAATCATGCCTTAAAACATTTTAAAATCAACGGCATAACGTAATAGGCCAATTAGCCCCAGGAGTCCTCACCCTTTGCTGAAGTGTTTGTTTTATTTATTTCTTGAATTTCTAAAATGTTAAAGTCCTATTTTACAATTGTATATTAGGACTATAATTCTACACAATGTGTACAATTACATAATAACTCTTGATATCAAGTGCAAATACGACAACAAAAGAATTAGCGTTAATGTAAATAGACAAATAATAAAACTAGAAACATATTCATTAGAAATATAACATTTATTTACATAACTACAAGTATTAATTAATTTAAATGTGGATATGGGGAATATATAGGTAGTTATTTATAATGAATCAAAAATATCATTGACAAATATTTTAAATTCTGAGTAGCAACACTGTTTTCTTATGATGCGGTATAATGGTGGAGTGAAGGGTTTATTACGGAAGTCTAAGTGCATTTAATAATGCTTCCTTTCGTGTAACGGGCAGTCCAAGAGTAAGTGGTTAACGTTGTGTACTGGATGTGCGCAGGCGCATGTGCCACTGTTTTAAAACCTTCAAGACATGATCCGTGTCCAGTCATGACTTGTGTCATTGTAAATGTAGCCTCAAAATGGTTTATATCAAATCTGTCTTCAATTTCCGGAAAGAACATCTGTAAAATGACCATTAATACTTCTGGCCATATTGAGTTCCAGCTGTTAAGCATGTCTTTATTAAAAGTGTTTGTTTGAAATTCGGTTCTTCGAGACCTTTTTGTGTTTTCATTCTGCGTGGGGACTATAACCAGTGAAGACTTCAGGTGCCAAGTCACGACTTAGCTTTGTATTATTTCATGAGTTTAAAATTTCTAAACACGTGTATATTTATTAATAAAATTAATTATAAGTTTCGTTCTAACACCTCTCTTGTGGTTATCTCGTTGTAATTAATTTCGTTGAGGGAACGCCGAAGAGCTAGAAGTCATTTTGCAAATTATTAGAGCCAGGGCTTTGATTTTTTCACACGAATTACTAAAAACAAAAGAAGTATGTATACCAAGTATCAGCGCAATATGCAACGTCATTTTGGATCTATTAATTTACATAGTCTTTATTTTTTCGGTTGTCGGCTGACACTCCCCTAGGAATTACAAGCAGATACCATGGGGTCAGAAGCCTGTCGGGGAGCCAACGGCACGAACCAAAGAATGGAGAACCTGGAACGAGTCACATCCGTAGCTAGGCATCAGCGTGAGGAACTGGATGATATGAAATGCAAGCGAAATGGGTGAAAGAAAAGGTCATAATGGAACAATTATGGGGAATGTGGAATGAGGGGCGGGGGAAACCAGAGGGCCCGGAGAAAACAACAAATCCCACATGCAGGCGCTTGGAATCGAACCCGGGTTGCCTAGATGGAAGGCGAGCGGTCTAACCACTCGGCCACGGCGCCACCATAATATGCATTTTATTAGCTAAACTCAAGATCTTTCTTTTCAGACAGATATTGTACCATTCTTAGTACTGTAAGAAAACATTTGATTGGAACCTTACCACGTTTTACAGCTTTTTAATATTTTATACCACAAAGTGAAACAACTGAGTAAAAACAGAATATCATTACGCTAATAATTTTTAAAACTAAACTATGACCAATATCACAATTCAGAGACAAAATTTTAGTGCACACATTCTGAAGTACGTTGGGGAAAGTAGCACCACTTTTCTGGGAGAAGATAGATTGTGAATGTGAGAAAATAAGGGAAAAGTCTGAACTTGAGAAAACTGGCTTTAACGTTTGGCACAGAGGGTCATTTAACGAGTTGAATACTTTAAAATGGCGTCCGTAATATCTGTTACAATAAAATATTGTAAATATGTACTTTAAAGTATGCACAATTCTGACCCAAATTACTAAAAGCACTTCTTGCCCCCTTAAGAAAAAGAGTTAGCTAAACTTCAGGCGACGAAATTTTAGCTCTTGATAAACAAAGTATTATAATAGTGATATTAATTCAAGGCACTCAGGTAAAATTTAAATTGTCTCGTAAACAGTGGCCTAATCTTTAAAACTATAATTTTTATTTGATGATGCATCAAATATGAAATTTAACGAATTATTATTCTCACATAATTTGGGGGGGACCAAAATTGGGGAAGTATTAAGATTATGATATTCGTGGTAGTGTTCATGTTATTGAAAAGTCATAATTTTTGGATTTCCCCAAATTCTGAGCTCCTCTTTGTAATGAGAGCAATAATTATATTTTTACATTACAATTTATCCAAAAGTTGTGTTTAAGAAACACAATAATATGTGCCAAATTAGCTCAAGTTTATGGTAAACACCCAAAATTGCAATATGGTAACATCGCCTGTCAGAATTTGTCAGATAAGAATAACCCTGAATGAGAGTCGATTCCAATATTCGTGGCCACGCTGTGGCCGAGTGTTTAGACCACTTGCCTCTCACCTATGCGGCCCGGGTTCGATCCCAAGCGACCGTATGTGGGATTTGTGGTGGACAAAGCGGCGCAGGGGCGGGCATTCCACCGGTGCTCCATCTTCATTCCAGGCATCATCAGTATCATTGCCTGCGGTGCCATTTGTAGTAAAAGTGGGCGTTTAACACTATACAAAATCCAATATTCAAAGTTTAAAGTTAATTTAACGAAAAAGTGTGCACAATTAATGCCCCTACAGTATATTAACAATTTGGATGAACTCTCTTGGTTGCCGTGGCCGAGTGGTTAGACCGCTTGTCTCTCACTCAGTTCGAGTGGGGCGTTTGTGCGGGACAAAGCAGCGGGTTTTCCCCTCCATTCATTCCATTACCTTTTCCTCCATCTCGAAAGAAAGAGGGGAAACAAAGACAAGAAAATAAGGAAAGCAAGAGCTAAGGAAGGATAGAAAGCCAAACTCGCCCAACCAAGAAAAAACGCTTCACTACAAACTTCAGCAGATTTGAGTGTATTACATCGTACCTTCAGTTCGACATCCTGATGTTGGTTGTTAACGGAATACGGTACATGTTCTTGTTTGTTTCAGGTTTTAACAAGGAATAAAGATACCTGAGCTTCTAAGACCAGTTTTATTAAGCGACACTTGGACTGAAATTTAGATTACTATCGGCCAACAATTTTGCTTTTTTATAACAAATATTTATTGGAACCTTTGGTCGTCTATAGAGAAGCAACTTTAATTGTATTTCCATTGCTCCGGACTCTACAGCCGTTTAAATATCACACGATACAATTGTTTCACTCAGTGTTATAAAATTACAACACTCCAAAGCCAGCCTCATTCAAGTAGGCTATGACTCAAAGCTTGTATCGATCTATAAAATGGCGGATGATTTGGATGTCATGAACATGGAATCTAATGAACGACAAAATTATGCAAGCAGTGGAGAGAGTAAAATTACAACTGCTACACTGCCTCCGTTAATAGATTTTTTTTTTCGTTCTGTACGAGTAAGTCATCATGTGGTCAGCACTGATGCTAAGTAAGACAACAATTGAATATCGCAAACCATTAGGCATAAACTCTGTTAAATAGATGAAAGTCTATTTATAATTATAATAAGTCTATAAATATTTCGAGCTGTCTTAAAAACAGTGTATGACACAGTGTTAAACCTGTTTTATATTGTTGGTATGATTACTGTACTCGGCCTACAGCCTCGTTTCCCAAGCTTCCTACTCACAATATAAAACACCATTTTTACCACTTGTATCATAAATAACTATTTCTTACCTTCAAAATATTCCACGCGTCTTAGTTTTGTTCAAAAACAACTAAAATTTTCCAGAATTTTCAGAAGTATCTATTGCAGTATTACAAAGCAAAAAATTATCCTGACACCAATATTAATATTTCAAGATATATTTTTTAGGAAAAATGATTTAAAAACACTATAAAATTTCAGCACTCAAAGCTATTGCAATATCACGATTTAAAGTTCTGGTATGTGGTTCAAAGCTCCGATATCCTCAATTACAGATGACTTCACGCATTAGCAACCGAGTTAGATTGGAATCAAAGACATCCAAGCTTTCGACCATTTTCCCTGACGAAGACCACAGAGTCTAGATGGTCGAAAGCTTGGATCTCTGATTCCAATCTAACTCGGTTGCTATCCCTTGAAGTCATCTGTAGTAATCAACACCTAGAAGGCTCAAATATTTAATTTTCTCAAATTTTGAGGCTCGGGGATATTTTGATAATGCAACTTATTCACATAATAAAATGTATGAAATAATTTATTCCTTGAAAATAATTTATCCAATTTGATTGAAATGCATTCGCATTAACAAAAAATCTAATGTGTTCCATTCACGTGACTTTCTCTACATCGCTGCAACAAACTATTGTTAAAAAGTTTATTCCTCTATTTACTTCATGCTAATCCAAAAAAAATGACCAGAAATTATCTTACTATTTGTTTCCTTGTAAGTAGAAGGGAAATAAGGGAATACACAAGGCTAAAGCGATGGTTAAATGTTTGAAAAGCTGGTTGCTATGTGATTGAAGTTCCGTTGTCAATATGGCCAGGACTTAACAAATTTGCGTACGAGAAAAATGTAAATATTTTAAAACTGAAACTAGTAACAAGAAATATCTCAAAATCGGTCAAATCCACGAAAAAATGTATGGAACCTTAATTGTGTGTTTTAACGAGTTCTATATTTTTTGTCAATTAAGTTTTTGTGTATCTCTTACGGTGTACCAGTTATGCAAAATTTCGTAAAATTCATCCAGAATAAAGATATCTACAGAGGCTTTCCCAGAAAATTAAAGATATACATTTTATTTAAGATATACATTTTACTTGTCATATATCTTTAATATACGATATTTTAATCAAAATCGTTTTGAGCAGATAACAATTTTCGAAAAAAATTCCATGTGAAGGGTAGTTGGGGGGGGATTTTCTTGAAAATCATCATGACGCATCCTTGGAAGATACTAAAGTCAAATACCAAGTTTAGTATTTAACAGGCTTTTCGTTTTTGAGCTATGCCACCCACAGCCAGTGATTTTTCTAAAAATGCATTTTACGTTTCAGGGGCTCTGAAAATATATATTTCCGGTGAAATCTCTGTATCAAAATTTTGGATGCATTACATCTCTGCACACTGTGTACATAGTACGGGTTGAGAAAGTAAAAAGCAATGCATTCACAGAAAAAACTTTCGGAAATCAATAAATAAATATAGAAATTTGAAATTTCACACTTAGCGATCCTAAGCAGAAATTAACTGATGTCATCTGATAGGAAATCCAAAGCGACGGCAAAATGCGCGCTGGGAGCCACGTTGGAGGAAGGTATTCAGAATCCGGATTCTAGGTAATCTGTACGAGGCAAGACATACATACGTAAAAACTTGGAAGCTGGTCAGAAGCACTGCGGCTAAGCAACACAAAGCAAGCGTGATCCTTTTGGAGCAAATAAACAAAAGATTAAACAAAGATCCACTATGAGGCAGAATACGCGATTCAGTGAGGATTAAGAGAACGTGAACCAACCGCTCGCTATCGGCAGCAAAATGAACTGACCAGCGCTGCGGTATAACAGCCATGGGCTAAATCCCCCAAAACACAAAATTGCCATGCAAAATTCAACGGAAGGGAAACAATTGTATATCCTGCTTCTTGAATCCCAATACTTTACAAATCTGCTGCATTTCATTCTCACGACTTTCTCTATCTGTTCTCTAAATAAACTACTCTTACAAAAGATTCTTCTTTATCTACATAATGTTAATTAAGATAGATATTACCAGAAATTTTCTTGCTGAGTTTCTATTAAGTAGAAGAGAAATAAGGCAATATACCAGTCAAATCAATTTAATAGCTGTCGCTATGCCATTGTCTTTGAAATTCTGTTCTCTTTCTGTAATAAAGAGTAAAACATAAAACGGAAAAGGAATTCCCGTTTAAGAATAGTCCAAGTATTTTAAAACTGAAATAGCTAACAGGGAATATCTCTTAAATGGTTATTTCTACAAGAACCACTGAAGGAATATGACATAAGTTGTGTGTTTTGACGAAATCTACATTTTTAGAGTAGTAAGGTTTTATCTATCTCTTACGGTTTATCAGTTATGCAAAAGTCATTCAGAATGAAGAACGGCTCAGGGGCTATTCCAAAAAATATGATAATATAAATGTTATTTGCCATGTAAAAGTTATTAGTATACGACATTTCAATTAAAATCATTTGAGCCATTCTTTTAGATAATCTAAAATTGCGAAAAATTTTCCATATGAAGGGTATTTGGGCATTTTCCTAAAAATATTCGCGACGCGACCTTGGTAGATACTACCAAAATACCAAGCTTGATATTTAACCAACTTTTCATTTTTGCCATCCACAAACACGGCCCAGTTTCTAAAACACTTTTGTTCATTCAGGAGATCTCAAAACACGTATTTACGGTAAAATATCGGTATCGAATTTTTGGGTAGAATACAATTCTTTCTCTACCTACGATATACTTGTACATATGTGCTAAAGAAAGTAAAAAGGGATTTATGCAACTGGTATTATGAAAGTTATCGATGCACCACTATTTTTTTTTTCAAATACAAATGGGGAGGTTACTTGTTACTTTTTCTAGCTCGTATGTACAATGTACATAGTAGATAGAGAAGGTACTGTATTCCACCCTGAAAATCGATACCGAGATTTCACCTGAAACACAAGTTATGAGATCCCTGAATAAAGAAAAATATTTTTAGAGACAAGTCCGTGTGTGTGTGTGTGTGTGTGTGTGCGTGTGCGTGTGCGCGCGCGCGCGCGCGTGTGGACACCATAACTGAAAAACGAAAAGTGGGTTAAATGCCAAACTCGGTATTTCAGTTTGGTATCTTCCAAGAATACGACACGAAGATTTTCAGTATAATTCCTCCATCACAAACTACCCTTTACAGGGAACATTTTGTAAATGTTCGATTGTTTCAAAAATGACTCTAATAGTTTTGATTAAATGGCCGTATGATAAACTTATTTACATGCTAAATGAAATGTAATCTTGCTTTTCTGGGAATAAATCTTCAAGTCTTCTTCGTTCTGAATGACTTACGTTACTGGTAAACCGTAAGGGATAGACACAAACTTACTAAAGAAAAAAAAAAACGCAGATCTCGTTAAAGCAAAGAATTTAAGGCCTCTACAGTTTTTTTGCAGAGATAACTATTTTCGAGAATCTTCCCTGTTATTGGTTTAAATTTTAAAATACTTAAGCTCTCCTCAAACTAGAAGTCCTCTTCTATTAGATATATCTTTGGTTGATTCCTGCTTTTCAATGAAAATCGAATAACGTAAGCTTTTAAAAGATATGACTGTCGGTTTAGCCTAGTGTATTCCCTATTTCCCTTCTACTTTTAAGCAACTAAGTAATAAGGCTGTTTATCTCGATTAGCATTATCTTGATTTACGCGCCGAAGACACAAGAAAAAAATCGGGCAACAGAAGTGTTGTGAAGCTGCCAAAATAAATACTGCTTATAATCAATTTCAACCAATACAGAGTTTTTGTTTTTTTATTCTTTTTACAGTATCATTAATGTATGGTATTTTACTCAGAAACATTATATCCATTTTGAGCAAATTTCAAATTTCAAAAAAACTGTGCATTTAGAGCGTAGTTTGTGGATGGGCTATTTTCCCGAAAATCTTCGTGTCGCATCCTTTGGAGATACTGAACTTAAATACCATGTTTGGTATTTACCGAATTCTTTTTCTGGGTTATGCTACACAAATACACATACACATACACTGAAAATCAGACATACAAACGTGGAACTTTTTTCTAAAATTGCTTTTCTGCGCTTAGAGATCCTTAAAACCTATATTTTCCGTTTAATCTTGGTTTCGGATTTTTAGGTGGAATCCAATTAACTTCCTCAGAGCAAATTAGACACGAAAATCCGATTAAAAACTTTAAATGTACAAAAAGTTTAATATAAAGCCATGATGTACGTGAAAGGTACGTAAAAACTAATGGTTTCGCCAAAAATGTAACACGCACAGAAACGAATCTGAGAATAACAGTCATTGGGAAATTTGAGAATCGGAAATAAATATAAATAAATTCCACAACCGTGAGAAGTATTTTCGTAGTCAGCTTACCCTCCACTTACCTAGGACTTACAAGCGACTGTCTAGGGGTCAGAAGCCTGTCGGGGAGCCCACCGCATGAAACCACAGAATGGAGAACCTGGAAGGAGTGGTCGGCCCGTTGCCAGGCATGAGTGTGAGGAAGTGCATTATATGAAATGAAAGTGAAATGGACGAAGGAAAGGTGATGGAATGAGTGGCGGGGGAAACCGGAGGATCCGAATAAAACGCACCCAGAAGCTGCTTCGTCCATCACAATTCTTACATGCAGGCGCTTGGGATTGAACCCATGCTGCCTAGGTGGGAGGCGAGCGTCTAACCACTTGGCAACGGCGCGTGTGAAATGTTCGATAGGAATAATGGTGTTTTGTTAATTTAAAGCACATACTAGTAACTATGTTACTATTTTATATCATAATACATGATATGAAGCACGAGTCGGTACGTAACCTTCATAGGAGACGCAGCAATCCGTAGCGTCCCACGTTTGCCGACGAGCTTCGATATTGTTGTACTAAATGTATAACCAGAGCAATCAAATCCGTTCAGTGTTCATTGACCTTAATTAACAAGCGAAGTTAAACCTAAGTGACGCTGGGAGTGACACTTCACTACAATTGGTCAAATCGAAAATTGCTTTGAATAGCTTTGTTGGGAACTTTGGACACGAAAAGAGAATCAACATTTAGCTGTCCTTCCCCTGCTTCGGGCTCTACAACCATTTCAAGATCATACTATACACCTGTTTCCTAGTGTACTGTGGCTATGCCTTGCCACACGTGTGTAGGCGACTTACTTGGGACGTGTAGCTTCGCAGCAGTACATTGTTACACCTGCGTGAGTGGGCACTTGTCGTCAGAAAGTTCATTGTTATAGAGTCCGCGCATTGTTACACCTGCGTGAGTGGGCACGTGTGCCGTCAGATAGTTCATTAATACAGAGTCCGCGCATTGTTACACCTGCGTGAGTGGGCACGTGTGCCGTCAGAAAGTTCATTGATACAGAGTCCGCGCATTGTTACACCTGCGTGAGTGGGCACTTATGTCGTCAGAAAGTTCATTGTTATCGAGTCCGCGCATTGTTACACCTGCGTGAGTGGGCACGTGTGCCGTCAGAAAGTTCATTGATACAGAGTCCGCGCATTGTTACACCTGCGTGAGTGGGCACTTATGTCGTCAGAAACTTCATTGTTATCGTGTCTGCGCATTGTTACACCTGCGTGAGTGGGCACGTGTGCCGTCAGATAGTTCATTAATACAGAGTCCGCGCATTGTTACACCTGCGTGAGTGGGCACGTGTGCCGTCAGAAAGTTCATGAATACAGAGTCCACGCACTGTTACACCTGCGTGAGTGGGCACGTGTGCCAATAGATAGTTCATTAATTCAGAGTCCGCGCATTGTTACACCTCAGTGAGTTGGAACGCGTGTCGTCAGCAAGATCTTAAGCGTCGAAGCAGCGCATTGCTACACCTGCATGAGCGGGCACGTCTGCCGTCGGCCAGATCTTTAATATCGAAACTGCGCATTGTTACATCGAAGCAGTGCATTGTCACACCCGCGTGAGTGGGCAGGTCTGCCGTCGGCAACATCTTTAACATCGAAGCCGCGCATTGTTACACCTGCGTGAGTGGGAACACGTGTCGTCAGCAAGATCTTTAACATCGAAGCAGCGCACGGCTACATCTATATGAGTGGGAACGTGTGCCGTCGATAAGATCTTTAACATCGAAGCAGCGCATTGCTACACCTGCGTGAGCGGGCACGTCTGCCCTGGGCAACATCTTTAACATCGAAGCAGCGCACAGCTACATCTATATGAGTGGGAACTTGTGCCGTCGGTAAGATCTTTAACATCGAAGCCTTGCATTCTTATATCTATGTGAATTTGTGACATCTGTGGTGGTTTGCACGTGCGGCTGCTTCTGGAAGTTTCTTGCTACGCCATCAACTCGTATAAAACGAGAGAACGAGACCCGTAAACAGTTCAATTTCAACTGGGAACGCATAGCGTGCAGCAGATGGGTCAGTTTCGACGGGGAATTCAGAGCGTGTAGTAGTAGCCGCCGCAGTGAGTGCCGTATGGGAACTATATAACAGAATTGTTACGAAATTGTCGAAGAAAGACATTAATCAGTAGAAAAGTTATTTTTATTTGTATTCAGTGGAAGAAATAGAGAGTTGTTTTCGTAATAAGGAAGATTTTTTTTTGTAACAATACTGTTTTATAAAATAGGGTTCTTCTCAGAACTACATTTTTACAAGTCTTCATGAATCTCATTTTTTGTCTAAATACAACTAAAATTTCCCACAATGTATAGAAGTATCTATTGTAATAATACAAACTGCAAAATTATCATGATATGAATAGTAATTTAAAAACCAACACTTGTATGAAAATATAATTCATTTTAGAGATTAAAATTTCTCATTCTTAACCAAATTATAGTAACTTAGTAACTAAAGTTATTCAAATATCACCGTTTAAAGTTTTTTGTTTGTTTCAAAGCTCCAAATCAGTAAATTTTCTCAAATTTTAAGGCGCGTGAAACATTTTGATATACAATATATTTACATATAAAATGTATGAAATAACTTATGACTGGTAAAGTATGTATCCAATTTGAACTAAATTTGGCATCCACATAAAACTACAGCAATGCAATCACAGTAAGATGTTAAAAACAAATGTACTGAAATTTGAAATTCCATTTCTAGGGTCCCTTAAAGTATTATTTCTAAATACGAAACCTTCCTCTATCTGAGGCCGTGAGATTGCTAAGAAGAATCGCCACATCTTTTAACTGTAGCATAGTTGAGGCACAGCATAAAGCGGAACACTATACGGCGAAGACATATTAAATATAACATACTTCAAAATGTAAAAAAGTATTACAGCCCTCCATGTTCAGTATACGTAGTAGAGAAAGTACGAGGCGTGTTCGGAAAGTATAATTTCGTTCTACCACCACCACAACGCTATTGTCGCAGTTCCTCACATGCGCACTCGTCTCTCTGGTCCATTGTCTGTCCACTGACGCTATTACAGCCGGATCATGTTGTGTTTACAGTTGTTAGTGATTGTTCTAAATGTTTAAGACAATTTCTGATCCCGCCGATTTTGAATTGCGTTCCGTAACACGGCCTTTCAACGCAAGGAATGTTAAGCCAGCTGAAATTCTTCGTCGACGTATAGAGTTTTATGGGAAAATGTAACGAGAAAGTGGGTAAAGCAATTCAATGATGGACAATCCAATATTCAACACGAAGCACGGAGTGGGCGGTCTTCTGTTTTCACTCATGGTTGGCTGAACAAGAGAATAAGGCAATTCGCAAATGCAGATAGTCCAAAATAAGAATGCTTTGTGATGGTTTCCACAAAACACGGTGTTCAGCAGTGGCTGTCTTCAATGGTGAGAGCTGTCTTTTAAGAGGGTATACAAAAGTAGACTCCCCGACATGATAAATGCCTGAAAAATGGTGCTAACTATCTCAAAGGATAGGCTAAGGAATGCTCTTTCATATACAAATAAAAGTTGTTGGAAAACAAATATTTATGTATTTTTTTCCTAGCCGGTACCTACTTTCCGAACACACCCCGTAATTATACACGTGAGCCTAAGTAACAACGGCAAACCAAGTACAAAACACATTCAGCAGTCAAAAAAATTTCCACTAAAGCAGCAAAAAGGAGCCAGCGAGCCCACATCTGCAGTTAACGTCGCACAGTCAACCAAAAGTGGTGAACGCCGAGACTTTCGATGAAAGCAGAACAGGAGTTGGAAGGTCCGCCGGTTAAAAGGTAGCTGTGGCTAAGTCTGCAATGTCCTATACTCAGATGCGCTAAACCACCTCTTAGAGACCACAAACAGACTTGAGAAGCGTAACCTATGGCAGAAAATAACGAAACGGTTACCACAATTTTGCTCTGCTAGTGTTTAACGCCCGCGTTTACTACTTGTGGCACCGCAGGCGATGACACTGGTGATACATGCAATGAAGATGGAGCACCGGTGGTATGCGATGGGGGGAGAAACCGGAGAACCCGGAGAAAACCCACTCCTGAGCCACTTTGTCCACCACAAATCTCACATGCGGTCACTTGGGATCGAACCCGGGCCGTCTAGGTGAGGTTACCACAGTGAAACGGTTACAGATGTAACAAAGACAGGGAGTAATTAGATGTAATTAGATACCCAGTAAGGGTACCAAAATAACGAAGAATGTAAATGGTCCTCTTATTAACGGTTACCAAAATAACCAAGATAGCAACTAGTCTTCTACGTAATGGTTACCAAAGTAACGAACACAGTAACTGGTCTTCCTATTAACGGTTACCAAAGTAACGAACACAGTAACTGGTCTTCCTATTAACGGTTACCAAAGTAACGAACACAGTAACTGGTCTTCCTATTAACGGTTACCAAAGTAACGAACACAGTAACTGGTCTTCCTATTAACGGTTACCAAAGTAACGAACACAGTAACTGGTCTTCCTATTAACGGTTACCAAAGTAACGAACACAGTAACTGGTCTTCCTATTAACGGTTACCAAAGTAACGAACACAGTAACTGGTCTTCCTATTAACGGTTATTAAAGTAACGAACACAGTAACTGGTCTTCCTATTAACGGTTACCAAAGTAACGAACACAGTAACTGGTCTTCCTATTGACGGTTATTAAAGTAACGAAGACAGTAACTGGTCTTCCTATTAACGGTTACGAAGTCTGAATGACATCATTACTGTATATTTATTGGTATCGCTTACCTGGAGCTACATAGTTATCCTGTGACGTAGTTTTAATACCCTGCACAAGAGATCATGAGTGGCGTTGTCAACTTAATATACCATCTGGCGAGAAAAAACGTCTACTAGCCATCCACGTTCCTACATACCTATATGAACTGAATTGTCTACGTCTTTTCTAATGTAATGATGTTAGACATTAATGTGTATTTTGGATCTTAATATTTCTAGCACAATCGTCTTTCAAACTGGCAATTACCACGTTATATCTAACATCCCACCAAAATACTAGTAGGTATTTAATGCTATTATTTTATTCTTAATTACAGTCATGTTGATGTTGGCAAAAGTGACGTGTTTTTCTTTGTTATGTTTCCATTACGTGAGATTTATATTTAGGTTTTCATATACCTCAGCTCATCTGTACAATCCAGCTGCTTAGTACCAGAATTGCGAATTGAGTAAACTTATGAAAACCAGTCTCATGTGCAGTTAATTTACAGGTACGAGAGGCATCCACAAAGTAACGAACGCTTTGGCATAACTAAATATTAAAGAAACATATCAACACAAAACTTTATTTCTCAACGTAATTTCCATTCTGT
Organism: Hymenopus coronatus; assembly: GCA_030762935.1. Taxonomy (NCBI): domain Eukaryota; kingdom Metazoa; phylum Arthropoda; class Insecta; order Mantodea; family Hymenopodidae; genus Hymenopus; species Hymenopus coronatus. Next base: position 534,208,298 of record CM060900.1, on the reverse strand, counting down.
CAAGACATTTATTGTCACGTGATACCACTTTTTAATGCCGATGTTATACTGCCATACATAAAAATGTTCGGCCAATCGAACTTTATAGCCAAATAACACAAGTATAATGATAATGCAATGAACCAGTCTTCCGTGAGGAAATGGCGCATCATTTACTAGTAATCAAGGAAGAACCAGTGTGCCTGACAAAGACCAGAGTGGAAGTTTATCAATCATTATGTAGGAATTGTTGAAAGCAAATGTTGATAAAAGAATTCAGTAAAACTGGGATTTCACTTTGGTCACCATATATGGCTTTTTTTTCGCAGCCGGTGAAAACCTCAACATCTTGGCTCAGATCTTTAGCGGTGGAAGAGTACAACATAGGCATTGAAACATCGTTACCACGTGACAATAAATACCTTGATAATAACGTCAATTACTTGAGAAATAGAGTAAGGTACTGTAACTTTGTAAATAAAGTTTTGTATTCATTGCTTTCGTTTTTATTTAGTGATGCTGAAACGTTTCTTACTTTCTGAATTCCCTTGTATATGGACGAGACAAAAACGTTGATGTAGACTCTCTCTTGTTAAACAGCCGCTTGTATTTACATGTCTGAGCAGATGATCATCGCACGGAGTTGCAAGTGTTGTTTATCTCGTACAGCTAGCTTCGAATGTAAGTCATGACTACATTGAGCAGCAACAGAGGTGCGATCTGTAGTATGTACAATACTTTCACCATAGCCAAATTGTGCTAATTTCAGACTTTTCCTCCCGATTTGCTTTAAAGTAATAAACATTCCTTCAACTATTAATAAAGCATTACACCACTACAATATTATATCTATAAATGTTTCTTATGTACGTGAATTTCTCTTCAGAAGAACCATGATTACTATCGCATATATTTACGTTAAAAATCTAGAATATTTTTTAGTTATTTAAGGAGTTCAAAAATACCATAGCTCGTGCAAAAATAGTGACTTTTGCACAATTCTTTTATTAAAATGTACTTCTAATTCTTCTGTGAGAAAATATTGCCACTGAACGGTATAGCTTAAGGACAGAATACATTTCGTTTAAATAGAATGTGTCCTTAGAGTTTTGGTAGGCGCAATGGGTATCCTTTATGTACAACTTATCTTATTTACAAAACAGTTATATTATCAGAATACAACTCTTTACACTAGCCACAGTAAATTATTACGTAGAAAGAATTTAAAATCATATAAAATTGACCCGGCTGCACGACAATGTCAGGTTAAGAGTTGTTTATATCTCGAGTCAACTTTTGTTATTTATTAGCTCAGTTTGAATCAGCATATGTTAAGAGATACTTCGTAGATAGCACTTTATAGATATCTGCAAAAAATGGCAGGATGAAACAACCAATATTTACGAAAACTCTGATGCTGAGATAAAAATTCTTTTAATAAAATTATTCATTTTAATGAGCTCTACTTTCTATCTGAAATAGAACTGATATATCTCTTATGGTTACCAAGTTATAACAAATTCGATAGAGGAGTATCTAGTACGAAAGTCACTGAAAATTAGAAATGAACACATTATTCGTCATATTATTTCTAAAATATTTCCAATATGTAACGCTTTATCAAAATTGTTAAACCCAATTTGGGCGGGGGGATCAACTAAGTATTCAATAAAGATAATATTCGAATACTCCGAATTTCTTAAAAAAAAAAAAAAAAAGCATGTCTAGCATCCATAAGGGGAGTCGAAATGTTCTTTCTTGCCAATCTTAAAGTTTGACCCATTATCTCGGCAACTATTTCAGATAATGAGCTAAAAATGTTAAGGTATACTCAGCAATACCTTTACTGATGTAAAATAGAATACTTCTGTTGATTAGAAGGAAAGGTATGCTTTGCTTTTTCTTAATAAAAATTAAATAATAGAATAATAGAAAACGATGGTTTCTATATTTAAAAAATAATTAATCCATATACACAAAAACTTTTTCGTTAAAATAAAGCCTATCTAGGTGCGAATGTGTGGAAAACATTTAAGTCCTTTGTGTCAATTAGTTTGTGAGATGGAGCATTTGTATAGAAAATTTTACTTCTTCTGTGTTTGCTTTCAAACATAAAAACTATCACTTGAAGTCAACATGAGCGGGATGCCAATGCTGCCAATAGCTAAAGTAAAACTTTCAGATCAGAATAAAAAAATAGCTGTTCTCTAACACTACTATTTACAAAGTTATTGATGTTTTACCGAATGAACCAAAATGTTCTAAAAAAAAAAAAAAAAAAAAAAAAAAAAAAAAAAAAAAAAAAAAACCAAGCAGGGATCATTTCATCAATATTTTTAAAGTATTTACAATTAGCATACCTCTACAAAAGTTATACCAAAATGAGTGGGAGACTCAAAATATTTACATTCATGTTTTATGCAATTGGAGAAAAATTATAAAAATCCCATTTCGACTCCCCTTAAGCTGTGTCCAGTGCGATAATGAATTTGGTGTTCCCCGTGCTTTTATTTCGCAAGATGTGGTTAACCACACTTTTATAAAACTGCTTTGTTATCTTTTGTCCCGGAAATGTTACTATGATTGCATTGATGTTTAGTTGATATGCATACCAAATTCCATTCAAGTTAGACAAATACTGAAAACTATAATTAGTTTATGCATTTTACTATGTAAATATTTCACATAAGCAAACAATACATTTTATGAAAATATATCTTTTTTTATAAATACAATGGACGAACTTATTTTATTTTAAAACCAAAAGAGCATTAATTCTAAAAACTATCATATTTTTATTACAGATATTTCAACATTATTGTTATTAGCATGACTATTTGTGTGTTTAGAATGTTACGCTGGATACTTCTGCACATCCTTGGATATTTAGGGAGAATTAAAACAAATTCGGAGACGCGTGAAGCATATTGAAACTGTGTAAATGAAGCTTTGAGAAAAACAGTTTTATAAATCATTATGCTAGGAAACATGTGTGTTGTGCGATGTTTTAAGTGGCTGTAGAGCCCTCAGCAAGGAGGGGGGATATAAATATTGGTTCATGGCAGAGGCCCAAATAATCTAACAACCATTTACTAAAAAATCTGATGAGCTCCATTCACATTACTTTCTCTACATTTCTGTAGAAAAGTATTGTTAATAATCTCATTCTTTATCTACCCCATACTAATCGAGATAAGCATTAGCAGAAACGGTGTTATTACTTAGTTCCTTATAAGCAGAAGGGAATACACTAGGCTAATCCAACAGTAAAATGTTTTAAAATGTGGTTGCTATGGGATTCAGATCCTTTCCTTGCCTGGCCAGGAGTGGACAAGTTCCCGTATGAGAAAAGTATTAACTATTTTAAAACCGAAACCAATAACAAGGAAAATCTCAAAAATGTTCAACTCTACGAAAAAAAAATGTATATAATATAAGTTGTGTGCTTTAACGAGCTCTACATTTTTTGTTGAGTACATTTTTGTCTATCTCTTAAGGTTTACCAGTTATGAAAAATTCTGCAACCTTCATCCAGAATAACAATGTCTGCAGTGGCTATTCGCAGAAAATTCAAGATATATATTTATCTGTCATGTAAATATCTTTGATATACGATATTTTAATTAATATATTTAGAAGCATTTTTGAGAAAATCAAAATAACTGTCGAAAATGTTCCATGTAAAGGGTAGTCTTGAATTTTGTGGAAATAGCCTTTGAAGACCTCTTCGTCTGTATGACTTTAATATAACTTACAAACCATAAATGATATACAGAAGCTTACTACTAAAAAATGTAGATCTCATTAAAACACACAATTTATGTCAGAAGTACACTTTTTTTTATGTAGAGATAACCATTTTCGAGATATTCCGGATTATTGGTTTCAATTTTAAGCCACCTAAATTTTCTCAAACGGAAAGGCATCTGTTTTTGGCGTTTCTCATTTGCTTACTCCTGGCAAGCAAAGATATTGGAATTTCAATTGTTTCACATAGCGACTGGCTTTTAAAGGACGAAACTAGCGCTTTAGCCTATGCATTTTCTTGTTTCACTTCAACTTACAAGGAAACTAGTAAGAATACTAATGTATCTTGGCTAGCATGATGAAGATAACAGATTAATATTTTCAATAAAAGATTTGTTAACCGAACAGCTAGAAAACATCCTGAGAATGGAACACATTAGATGTTTAGCGTTCTACTTACAAGGAACCAAGTAATAAGGGTAATTTCTGCTAATGTTTATCTCAATTATCATGAAGTAGATAGAAAATAAGATTTTTAACAATAATTTGTTACAGAGATGTAGCAAAAGTCATTTGAATGGAACAAATACATTTTTTTTTCATTGGAATTTTAAAAGGTAGACTTTCTTATTCCATAAAAAGATGGTTTCTCCGTTTTTGCGAACGTGCATTAAATTTCAAAATTGATTAGCAATTATGCACTCATAATTATTATCAGTAAATGTAGTTCATTATAATTGTTGATAGAGGGCATTGTGGTGCCACACAGGCAGGGACGATGGCTTCAGGCCGCCATCTCGTATGAACACAGAGTAAAGGATCCTCAATTAATCATTGTGATAGTGCGGACAGATTGGAGGCCCGGTAAAGGGTAGCGTTAGATATTAAGCAGAAGCTTCAGCTATGTGGCTCACATGAGACCAAATAGTTTTAAGTTTGGTTTAGAACTAAACGAAAGGGTGAGGAAAGGGCTTTCTGAAGGCCATGTTGCGTGGTTTGGGATGTTCAAGCCTCTCTCTCGCCGCTGACCGCAGTTTTCTGAATTGAAGCACAAATTAAACCTTTGATATGGAAGCAGTGAGAAGCAGAGGCAAGCAATATGATGAGAGGAAGAAGAGGAACAACTGGTACAAGAAGATAGAAGAGGAAGGGATGTAGCGGCATCATCGTTATGGCCAGTAAGTTGGAGGAGAGGTTGCAGCGTATTGTGGTTACTGAGGTTTAAAACATCTGCACTTCCATCTGTGAAGGTGTGTTATACATCGACATCCGCTGGCTCATAGTTATATTACAATGGCTGTTCCACTTCATCCCTTTGTGAGGGAGTATCTGCCCTGTGCAGCTGCATTTTATTCTTCATTTCAAACATCCAGAAAATGACAGACGATTTGGCATAACTAAACAATAACGCAAGTTATCAACACAAAACTTTATTTACAAAGTTACAGTACCTTACTCTATTTTTCAACCTAGTTGTCATTACTTTCAAGGTATTTATGATCACGTGCTACCAGTTTTTCAATGCAGATACTGTCCTTTACCACCGCTAAGATATGAGCCAAAATGTCACTGTCCCCTTGATGTCCTCATCGGTTGGGAAATCTTTTCCATCCAAAAAGTCATGTACTGTGTTCAAAGTGAAACACCGGTTTTTCTTAATTCTTTTATCAACATTTGTTTGCAATTCCTCCATAACTTCCAATCGGTCTTTATCTACACACTGTTTCTTCCTTGATTACTCGTAAATTATGCGCCATTTCCTCACCGAAGTTTCGTACATTATCGTTATACTCTTGTATTATTTGCCTATTAATTCGATTGGCTGAACATTCTGTGCACTTAAAAAAAAAAATAAGTTCTTTGGCGGTAGAAAAGTATAACATCGACATTGAAAAACTGATACAATGTACAGAATGGAGATTACGTTGAGAAATAGAGTAAGGTACTGTAACTTTGTAAATAAAGTTTTGTGTTGATATCTTTCGTTATCATATTGTCTATTACTTTCTGGATGACCGTCTTATGTGCTCTAAGAGCAAGACATAGGAGCATTGTTGTCTAGCATATACAGAAGAATGTTTGAAATTGTATATTCACTGGTGTTTTGGCGGGTGGGTGGTGCATATAAGAGCTCAGAACTTGGTGACGAGCGCTACCTGGGATGGAAAAGAAATTCCTTATGAACATAACCCTAGCGTCTGTCATAAGCCGCTACACTTGAATGACCCTTACTCAAAATGAAATACCACGTAACATTCAGAAACTTTAGTATTGATATTTATTAACGGTCTATATTGAAATCTAGGTATAAACTTAAAACTATGTAAATTTCAAAAGCCTTTAATCTTATTACAGTTAGCGAGGGGGATAGCTCAGGCGGTTTCGTCTATAGCCCACATTCGAGAGGTCGCTGGTTCTCTTCCCGTGCCTAGCCTACCAGACCCATGGGTTTTTAGAGGGTTTCCCCGGGTTGCCAGGCGAATGCTGGTTAAGTTTATTCTATTCCCCGAATTTCCGGTTCATTGTCATTTAATTTATCCTTCAACCTGTTGGTTTCCTTCAGGGTTGAAAGTGTTGGAAATGGGGTTCGGTGCCGCGTGGCAGAAAAAAGATGCTCAAAGTGACTGTCTCCATCCCCGACTTCGACTGGTTGCCGAGATGAGGGCGTTGGACCCTATGTGGGGCGGAGTCACGGATCTGCCTGTCCGACTATCGGGGTTCTTCAAAATGGAGACTATAATGACGCTGTGATTGCTCTGCCGTCGCAACTGATTCTGGCCGCCCGGTGCATCCTCTCACCTCATCCCTGCCTCCTCGGGGTGCCCTCTAGTGGGGCGTAGGTACAAAAACCTCAGGTTCGGTGGCGAGTCTACTCTAACTTATCCTATCTTATTACGGTTCGTCTGGCTTATGTGAAACATGGAAATTAGAGAGAGAGAGAGAGAGAGAGAGAGAGAGCGCGCGCACGCACTATTCCTGCCCGTTGTAACCATTGACTGCCTTATCCCTAGCCGCTCCACTTCCCTGCAACATTCCCTAGTAAATTCCTATGACGATAGCTTAGCTGTTCCTGCAAATTCTTTCAAACGCGGCGCTTTACGCACTTTTGGTACACGGTGGTGACATAAAAAAGCCATGTGCATTAAAGGTTTCTTAGAGTTTGAAGTGCAAGATACACCGGTGACTACGACAGTTCTTTCCGTGAGCTCTGTAAAAAACATTGTTGGTTTTCCAGATTACAAAACTTCCATTTCATGAGCTAAGAACGTATGTATGTATGCATTTCCCTTGCATCAGATAGAAAAGGTTTCCTCGTCTTCTAATACCAGCTTTGAACAATGCGAAAGTCAAAGGAGTAAACAGGGCTAAACACATCAAAAACATATGTATATTTTACCATCGTTTATCTCAATTAGCACAATGTAGATAAAGGAATAATCTTTTATAACATTAGTTTGTAGAAAATGTCACATGAATGTAACACATCGATTTTTTTTTTATCATATTAGAAATGTTATATTGACACGCAACCAAAAATTTGATCAATAGTTCATTTCCTTCCATGACTATTTTCTGCGAAAATAATGTAGGTTTTTCGAGAACATGAAATGCACAAGCTAGCAGCCGACAGGCAGCTGACAGCGGAGGTAATACCTTCTCTTTCAAACTCAGAAGTAGGTCAGCACATAAACAGGGTTTACTTTTACTTGTCTCTTTGGAGCGATATTCGCCTCACCTCCTAAAAGATATGCTACTTTGTTTTCTTCGGGAGCCACTTTTCACACTGACCTACCTTGATCTATCCACGTTGTCTATATCTGCAACCACATTACGACCACAAAGCTGTGTTCTTAGAATGACTAATTATTTCAAAACCCTGTAAGATGACACATCTACACACTTCCAAAACTAGATCAGAAATGGGTTTCTGTAACCATCTTAAGAGTAAAAAATTATATCTCCATATGCTTTTATAAAATAAACCATCTAATTTAGTTTAAAAGTTATTTCTCTTTTTCTAACGGTTGTTTACAAAACCAAATGCTAGTATATTACTTGTTTACAATACCTCTGAAGTACTTAATAGAATGGATCTAATAAGTTCCCTTCCATCTGTGTGTTTGCAAAGAAATAAGACACAGTTGGCTTAAGAATGCACATAGACGCTGTCATATTTAGCAGTACTACCAAACTGTAGAGCAAAAATTCCCCTAAGTGTTGTGCTGAGGTTTGCAACTCTACTCCAAGGTGTTCATAAATTAAAGACTTGTTTCTCTGAAAGTGTGCAAAGTTTGCATTGTAAAATAGAAAATGCAATGCTATTTTAAATGGATATTTAAAATGTGTGTGATGTTTGTAAAGACAAAACATATTTAAAATTAAAGAGAAGCTTCCAATTTATAAGAGTGCGTAAAATAGTAATGTCTCTTTTTGGCAACTTTTGCAGTTTAACACCCTACTAAATGTTTGAATTTGCTGTTTCTGTACCCTTACGCATTTCCACTGTCTGTACTGCATATAACAAGTAGCAAAAGTGTTGTATTCAACCCAAAAGTTCAACTCGGGATGTCACCGGAAATAAATGTTTTGAGGTTCCGTGAATAAAACAAAAAATTAAAAATCAGGAAAAAGTCCATGTGTGTGTGTGTGTGTGTGTGTGTGTGTGTGAGCAGCACAACTAAAAAAGAGATAGGTTAAATTCTAAATTTAATATTTAAGTTCAGCACCTTCCAAGGATGCAACATGAACATTCTCAAATAAATTTGCCGACTCGAAGCTAATCTTTATATGTTCATTTTTTTTGAAAATTCTTGGTTTCTCAAAAATAGCTCTAACGATTTGGAATAAGATTACATATATTTTATGTTGAATTTTCTGGGAATAGTCTCTGAAGTCTTTTTCCTTCTGGATGACTTGTATAAGTGGTAAACTGCAAGGGAAAGATAAAAACTTGCCTTCTTTCCTTACTTTTTTATTTCTGTCTTTCTATTTGCTCTCTTTATTTCCCTGTTTACCCTCAGTAAGTATGGAGGACATACACGGCAACGACTGAGTTCAGACGCCTGTTGAGAGGCAAAGTTCTGACACAGAGAATGAGTGATCAGCCTGATGCCTGGTGTGAAAGTGAGGAAGTGGATGATATGAAATGAAATGCATGATAGGAAAGATGATTATGGGGGACTTGGTGGAATGAATTGCTTGAGAAACCGAGAAAAACTCCTAGATGCCCCTTTGTCTACCCTAAATCCCTCATGCAGACTCCTGGGATTGAACCCGGGCCAACTAGTGGAGAGGCGAGCCGTCTAACCACTCGGTCATGTAGATAAAACTTGCTATATAAAAATGTAGATTTCGTTGAAATACACAACTTATATGAAATGCAATTTTTGTAAGGTTAACTATTTCCGAGATATTCCCTTTTGTCTGTTTAAATTTTCCAATACATATAATTTTCTCAAATGGTCAGTTGTTATTCGTTTTTCTTTCTTCTGATCAAGAAAATAGAACTGAATTTCAATTACATTACATATCGACCTTCTCTTAAAAGACTGTCTCTTTGGCGTAGGGTACTCCCTTATTCCCCTTTTACCCACAAGGAAATTTTAGTAAAGTCATTTCTGACAGTGTTCATACCTCGATAGTATGAAGAATGTAGGAGAGTAAGTATTTGTAAGAATAGTTTGCTCCAGGACATTAAGAGAAGGTCGTGTGAATATAACACATCAGGTTTTTATTTGTAAGCCCTGCCAGGTTGATGGAAAAGCCGTCAGCAACAGAAATATTGCCCTAAAATAAAGCAGAAGCTTATGTTGAATAGCAGCTGATACTAAAAGCAAGGTTTATTGTGTGTTTAGTCAATTTATTTTCCAAGATGCGACGCATTTGTAATTCAGTAGATACACTAGCGACGTTGTTTGGGGTCCCTGGGAAAGGGTCCATCTCGTGACAGCTGCTGCATCTCTGGAAGCTGGGAACCAAACAAAACCTATTCTCCGCTCACAGCTTCAGGATCCATCACACTTGCTCAACACTGATTTTAACTATATACAGTAACATATTAGGGTCATCCAGAAAGTAACGATCTTTTGACATAACTAAATAATAACGAAACATTTATATTATAAGTGACTTAAATAGACTCTTATTTGTCCGTAGATTTTAATTTCTCATGAGCACATAACAGTCTAATAAGCCGCGTGTACTTTGTCTTAATGCTAACTGAAATATTCCTATTTATTAATATTATAAAAGTCATCATTGCGAGGAATTGAATTTCACTCGTGACGTAGATAGTGCTTTGTTCGTTGCTGCGTAACCCCGCCGGAATAAAGTTTCAATTCTGATTGTTTAAACTGCACCCAAAAAATGAATGAAAATGGATATTCCCGAAGAAGATTTACATTATGCGGAAAAAGCTATACATAGTTTGTTACCCGGCAAATCGAAGGACTTATATGATAAGGAACTTTCTTTGGGGAGCTGCCAAAGGTGTTAAAACAATTTACAATGAAATAAATACTCATTTTGTTGTTTCCTAGGACATATGAAAAGTATACAAGATAGGATAAAAACCCTTATTTACAAAGCTCCAGTACCTTTCTCTACTTCTCAACGTAATCTCCATTCTGTCAAGAAACAGTTGTTACATATTAATGCTGATGTACTTTTCTACCGTCAAAGAACTTATTCGTTTTCATGGATGTGCAAACTGTTCTGCCAATTGGCAAATAACTCAAATGTATTGTGATAAGGCAATGAAATGAGGAAATAACGCAAAACTTACGAGAATCAAGAAAGAACCAGTGTGCCTGACAAAGATCAGAGTGCAAGTTCATCAATTGTTATGAAGGAATTGAAAGCAAATGTTGATGAAAGAATTCGGAAAACCGGGTATTTCCTTTTGGTCACCATACATGACTTTTTGGGTGGAAAGGATTTTGCAAGCGGTGAAAACCTCAACATCTTGGCTTAGATCTTTGGCGGTGGAAGAGTACAACATAGGCAATGAAACACCGATCCCACGTGACAACAAATGTCTTGATAGCAATGACGATTACGTTGAGAAATAGAGTAAGGTACTAACTTTGTAAATAAAGTTTTGTATGGATATCTTTCGTTATACTTAACTGTGCCAAAACGTTGCTTACATTCTGGATCACCCTCGTGTGTCGATCGCAAGGGTCCACCGGCCGCATCTGCTTCTATAGTATTCAGAACAATAAGCAAGATGAAGTGTTCCATTCACATGACTTTCTCCACCTCTTCTGCAAACAAATTGTTCTTACAAAAGATTAGTTTATCTATATCATACTAATAAAAATGTGCATTGGCAGACATTCGCTTATTTCTTGCTTGCTTCTAAGGAGAAGGCAAATAAGGAGTGAGATAGTACATGTTGTTGTACTACGGAATTAATAGGTCTTTATAAGGGAGATATAAATTATGTTAAGAGGGGACAAATATGCATTTGAAATGGCCAGGGATGAATTGTTGTGAAACACGTCGAAAATTGCAAAGACCAGGGTTGGCAAGAGATTCAGGCAGAAAAAGTGCCGTTACGCGTAGGACAATGAACCGAAGGGGTGGCAAGTTCTATTCCTCGAGGGTGTACGTGACAAAAGCGGACGCAACGAATTTCTTGTTGGTCAAGAGACGCGAATTTACTTGCTATGGAAGACGCGATCAGTTAAGACGTGCTATTCGATTCCGCGTTTTTTTTTCTTTCTTTTCTGGATAGTGTTTAACACCTGCTTTTGCTACTTGTGGCACCGCAGGCGATGACACTGATGACACATGGAATTCAGATGGAGCACCGGTGAAATTTGACGACAGTGGAAACCGGAGAACGCGGAGAAAAGCCGCCCTTGTGCCGCTTTATCCACTACTAATCTCAAATGCGATCGCTTGTGTTCGAACTCGAGCCGTCGAATTGAGAGGCGTGTGGTCTTTTTTTTTCGTAGTGTTTAACGACCGGTTTTACTACCAAGGTACCCCAGGTGATGACACTGGTGATACATGGAATGAAGATGGAGCACCGGTGGAATGCAATGGCGGGGGGAAACCGGAGAACCCGGAGAAAACCCGCTCCTGCGCGTGGTCTACCACCTAGCCACGGAGCGGCCGTGATTCTCGGGGTGGGAACAAACGCGTTACGTATGGCGGCGATAGAAACAGGGTTTATAAATACTCCGTAATAAGTGTCACAAATAATAGGGGATGGTAGGAGCGGTCGCGTAAAGAATAGCTGGAAAAGCGGCAGTGTGCTCGACTGCAGAAAATATCAAATAAAATAAATAAATGAGTTCAACATTAATCTGAACTCAAAGGAAACCACTTGCGTCTTACCACCACTCCTGAGAAAGATTCCATGCTGACACATCATAGACAGGGCATCCACATCTCCACACAATTCCATAATCTCCTGAACCATCTCGCGGGATTCGAATCCGGAGCCCCTAAACCACCTATAAAGCGACCGCTGCAGGGGACACATTAGGCTAAAGTGATAATCAAATCCTTTAAAATGTGGTCACTATGTGAACATTTGAAGTTCGGTTCGCTTTGCACGGGCAGCAGTATTTCGAGATAAACATTAGCAGAAGCGGTTTTCTTATGGGTTCAAGGGATAAAAGAAAATATACTCTGTATCAGACAAGAATGATCCTAATGTAAACAACACGGAGGAGCGTTGTCAACACACCACGTGTGCAACACTAGCTTTGCAGTGCTAACTTCTTGACAATAAATCGAGGAAGATATTACCATCAGCTTATTGAATCTATGTATTACATAATTAATATATGTGCAATAGCGTAATGGTTACGCTTCGGTGTTTCCTAAAAATCGCGAAACTATGTACGATCATTTGCCTCTCACCATATCTGAAGATTTGCTTCAGATGTGTTTCATTTCGACAGATTAACAAAATTGGTCCGTGATGATCTACGACTGTTTCTAAATTGTTTACAAAGGTTTTGAGCTTTTGAGGTGTGCAAGGTAAGCAGTGTTAAATATCAGAAGTAACTCTGCATGATAAACAATATCATCTTAATCAGCATTCATCTGGAGACCAAAAGGTAGAACCCATACCTCCCTATCAGTCTAATAGCCAAAAGGTAACAGCCCATTCCTCCCTACTATAACGTTTTTCAAATGGGAAGAGATCTATGCTGCAGCGAATGAGATGCGTTATCGTGTTCTGCGTTGCCAGGTCGCTACCCCGACTGTTTTCGTATTTCACTCTCACTCGCACACTGATCATGCAAATTTGGCTAACGAGATAATATGGTCAACGTTAAGGAAAACCTAACTGGTTTTTCTAAACTTCTATAATTTTGCAGTTTTTAAATTTAAAACTTGAACACGCATATTTATATATTACGTACACATTTCCTTAAATGCTATATTATTATAGTTTATGAATTACCTGCTACTTTAATCCAATGGAAGTGTTAGTGACTCCTCCGTATCGCTGCCATCAGTTACGTCAAGAGACAATAGTTCGTCATTGCTGCTTTTTTTAAAAAAAAAACCTGTAGACCATAAAAATGCTTCGAGCCTGCCTCTTAGATTCGCCATTAAATTCATCACCAAAAACCATCACACTTGCTCTATTCTTGTCTGAACAGCAACTAAAAACTGGCTTGACTCTATAGGGACTAGGGTTATATAAACACGAGCCCTGATTTCGAGACAAAAACATGCGATAGCTGACGCAGCATTCTACAGCTAACAAGAGTTTGTTCGCTGTCTGTCTTTCGACTTTAAATGCTTGCTGAGCGTAAAAGTGCAATAGTTCTTTTCGTAGCGTTATATCAATAGTTTAAACTCAATTTCTGTGTAATTACGCACGTATATACATATAGTAGAACACACACACACACACATATATATATATATATATATATATATATATATATATATATATATAATAATGGTTATTACAGTGCTTATGAGAGACTGATTATGATATAATACACGGGTATGTTTATTCATATGTATTATGAAAACTATTTGAGCTAAAAATCTGGGGGTGTTAAGGTTATGCTACGAACATTACTGCCTGTCTTCCTCGTGAATTGTTTTTTTTTGCAAAATTTGAATATCTTGTCTTAGCACAAGTAGTATTTACGAGAGACGGAATCACTTAGCGCCACTCCCCAGTTAAGCGGGAATGCAATATGTCAACACAGCAGCACTTCGGTTGGCTGGTGACGCTCAAGGACAAACCTCATCCCATTTGAAAGTCAAATAACCAGTAGGTAGATATCCATAGTTATATTTATCGATTTCAGTCCACGGCTAATCATTTCATAGTAAATATATCTTCCAAAGAAATTGATAACAGCTACTTCGGAAACCCTACACTTTTGAATTTCAAATGTGTTTAAAATATACGGAGTGTGATGGAACAAAATGGACAATTTGGAGTCCCCGATTCTAACCAGATCTCAGAAAAGGGCCGAAAGTGTCTATATAGCAGTCTCTAAAAGCAAAACACACACAAACCGTAATATGAATATAAGGCTTTATAAGTTCCGCATCTTTAAACGATAGATCTCTTGATTTTTTCGTAAAGTTACCGCTAAAATTTAGATATTATATTATAAACACAACGGAGACATTTATAAATGAAACGCCAAACTCTTTAACCATTACTGTTACCAATTCACCCTCTGCTGACAATCTTTGTGCGTTAACGAGTTGAACCTGCCCCTGCGCCACTTTGTCCTCCAGAAATCCCGGGCCAACACCGAATGTGGGATTTGTGGTGTACAAAGCGGTGCAGGGGCCAGTTTTCTCCGAGTTCTCCGTTTTCCCCGTCAACGCATTCCACTGTGCCCATCTTCTTTCCATATATCATCAGTGACATCACCTGCGGTGTCATTATAGTGAAAACGGGCATTAAACACCATATAAAAGGCGAGTTGAACTACTATCTACTTCCAGTGAGGATTCTTAAAAATATAAAACTGTTACCTGCTTTGATTGGGGAGAATGGGTACATATGAATACCGACCCTTAAAGCTACGGGAGGAATGGGGACCTAACTTTATAACCACGAGCGGAATGGTTACATGTGGTTACCAGCCCTTAAAGCTACGGGAGGAATAGGTTCTATTTTTATAACTGTGAGAGGAATGGATACATACTACTACCGATCCTTAAATCTACGGGAGGAATAGGTTCTATTTTTATAACTGTGAGAGGAATGGATACATACTACTACCGATCCTTAAATCTACGGGAGGAATGGGTCCTATTTTTATAACTGTGAGAGGCATGGATACATATGACTACCGACTCTTAAACCTACGGGAGGAATGGGTCCTATTTTTATAACTGTGAGAGGCATGGGTACATATGACTACCGATCCTTAAATCTACCGGAGGAATGGGTCCTATATTATGACCTCAGGAGGAATGGGTACATATGACTACCGACTCTTAAACCTACGGGAGGAATGGGTCCTATTTTTATGAACTCAGGAGGAATGGATACATATGACTACCGACCCTTAAATCTACGGGAGGAATGGGTCCTATTTTTATGATCTCAGGAGGAATGGGTACATATGACTACCGACCCTTAAATCTACGGGAGGAATGGGTCCTATATTATGACCTCAGGAGGAATGGGTACATATGACTACCGACCCTTAAATCTACGGGAGGAATGGGTCCTATTTTTATGACCTCGAGAGGCATGGGTACATATGACTACCGACCCTTAAATCTACGGGAGGAATGGGTCCTATTTTTATTACCGCGAGAGGAATGGGTACTGCGTTTGATGTTACCAGAAGCTGGCCTTGTTAATCTTACTTGCTCAGTTGTGATAGACTGAAGTTCAATTTTGATCTGTCTGACAACTGCACTTCAGTACAGCTTCCTGACATCTGCACTGAGGTTTCCAGTTCTGGGAAACTATTATTGCTTGAAGATGGAGTGATAATTAGCAGAGGGTAGAGGGAGTAAACCATCCCTGTTGTTAACAGAAGCTGGCCCGGTTAGTTAATCTCAGTTCCTCAGTCGTGAGAGAGTGACGTTAACTTTTACGCTATTGTTATCTCTGTGTTCTCCGTAGATTTCATTCACTTCGCCCAAACTACCACGAATAAGCCGCCGCTATTGATCCAAAATGAGTATTAATATATTATGGGCAGTTATACAAACAAGGAAAAACCACTCACTGGTTCTTTGACCTACAAAAATTCTGATGTGATTCTTTCAAATGGCTTTCTCTATTTGTTCTGAAAACAAATTATTCTTACAAAATACTATTCTTCTTTCTACTTGAAGCTAACCGAGATAAAATTTAGCAGAATAGTCTTACAACTTAGTTCCTTATAAACAGAAAGTAACTAAGGGAATATATTAGCAATAGTTAAATGCTTTAAAAGCTGTTGCTATGCAATTGTTATTGAAATTCGTTTCTTTTCATGGTCAGCAATAAAATAAAAGAAACATGGACGACTTCCTGTTTGAGAAAAGTATAATTATTTTAGGGTGTGCCATGAGTGAGAGGTTAGACCACTCTCCTCCCATCTAGGCGGCCCAGTTTCGATCCCAAGTGGGATTCGTGGTGGACGAAGCGGCCTCTGTGCGGGTTTTCTCCGGGTTCTCCGGTTTCCTCCGCCACTCATTCCACAAATTGCTCCATCATCAGGTTTACATTTCATATCACTCATTTCCTCATCTTCATGCCTGGTTACGGGTCGACCCCTCGTAACAGGTTCTCCATTCTGTGGTTTCGTGCCGTTGGCTCCTCGACAGGCTTCTGACCCCTGGGCATTGGCTTGTAAGTTCTAGGAGGGGGTGTCAGTTCTACAAAATAGGCCGATTACGAAACGAAACAATTATTTTAAAACTGAAACCAATAACAAGGAATATCTTGGATAAGGTTAGCTCAAGAAAAACATATAGGAGATAAGTTGTGTTTTGACGAGTTGTATGTTATGACGAGATCTACATTTTTTGCGACGAAAAGTTTTTGTGTATTTCTTACGGTTTACCAGTCATGCAAAAGTCACTCAGAATGAAGAGTACTTCAGAAGCTATTCCCAGGAAATTCAAGATATACATTTTATTTTTCATGTAAATATATTAAATATACGGTATTTTAATTCAAAATCGTTACAGCCATTTTTGAGAAAATCAAAGTTTTCGAAAAATGTTCCTTGTACAGGTTAGTTTTGGTGGGGGTATTGTTCAAAATATCCTTGTCGTATGCTGGGGAGATACTTAACTTCCATACAAAGATTGGCATTTATGCACTTTTCGCTTTTGAGTTATACTGCCCACAGAAACACACATATCATGGACTTTTCTTAAACTGCTCTTTTGCATTCAGGGGTCTTCAAAATATGTATTTTCGTTGAAATATCGGTATCGAATTTTAAATAATCTTCTGCCTACTATGTGCGTTATACATACGTGCTAGAGAAAGTAAAAATATAATGTGATATTTAGATGACTTTCTCTGTTTGTTCGACAAGCAAACTATTTTAAAAGGAATAGTTCGGAAATGGTTCCACATACAAAAAAATGGATACGATATTAATTCTATGCTTTAATGAGATATACAGTTTTTGTGTAGTAAGTTTTACAGTTTACCAGTTATTCAAAGCTCATCCAGAACGAAGAGATCTTCGGAGGTCATACCCAGAGAACTGGACCTTTAATTTTACCTTTGATGAATATATCTTAAACAAATTGTATTTGAATCAAAATGTTAGAGGCATTTTTGAGAAGATTAAAACGTTCGAAAATTATTCCATGTAAACGGTTGTTGGGTTGAGGGAATTTTCCTGAAAATATTAGTGTTCCATCCTTAGAAGATGACGAGCTTAAATACCATATCTGGTATTTAATGTTTTTTTTTTTTTATTTTGTTTTTCTTCATTTCTGAGTTAACCTGACCAAAGACGCTCACACACACAGGGAGCTTTTTCTTAAAATATTTATTTTATTTAGGGGTCCTCAAGACATGTGTTTCCAAGGAAATTTCGGTGTTGAATTTTGAGTTGGGATACAAAACATTCTTTAACCACTATGTATATTGTACATGTATGAAATATATGAAGAATATTACAGAGAATTCTAGCTAGCATAAACTCGGCAAATATAAGCCATCTTTTGCAAGATAAAGTAGCCTTATAGCTTTCTCCAAAGCATGATGGTCCTCAAACGGGACCGCTACCCCTACCAATGCGCAATAACCATTAGCAAATAAAAGACTACCCTGTACTAGGGGCGAGAGGCAAAGTAATAAAATCTGTTTCCTGGAGACGCTGCTTGCAAATCGAGAATCGTACATCAGTTAAGGGAACCAGTAAGTGGAAGACTTGGCAACAGCGAGGGTTGGTTTCCAGCCACAAACTTTAAAGAAGAGTGGGCCAGGGTCATCATGTTCTGAAAAATATTGTGCATCCTCACATTGACATGTCGGAGCGGTTTGACAGATCTTCACTCACCCTCCCCTCTACCGATTGCGGTTGCACATCCCTGATCTAGCCCAAAATCTAGCGATTTGTTGACGCCTGCTCTAGTATCCCTGGCCACGTAAATGAATGGTAATAAATCTTATTCATTATTTGGATATGTAGAGTCAGACTGAAACATTCAATGCCATAGCCGGGATTTGAACCAACGATCTCCCAGTCTTTAGCCGGTTACTCTACCACTGAGCTACAATAGCAACATGCCGGCGTAGCACTAAATTCCTCAACTGACTCGCATGGTGACCTCAAATTAATTTGAGATATCATACCTCAATGGCGACTTATAATGTAAGTATTTTAAGTCCCAGGCTTCATAGTTTAGCCAGGCATTATGGTCAATTTAATTGTTTTTTCAAACAAGCCGTGTGTAGGACAGAGGTTGGATACTTACAACATTGCAACTATGGAAATGACTTTTTCATTCTGACTCTACTTACCCAACTCCTGTCCTACACACGGTTTGTGTGGAAAAAAAAAAAAAGAAGTAAATTAACCTTACATAATATAATAGTCAGTTATTTAAACGAAGTTGCCAATAGAAACATAAAACTGACTTATCTTCAAAAGCAAACTCTCTTAAATGTTTATTAATGTGTATCCGTTTGTCGCATAATTGCAACTAAAATGTGAAAGTAGGAGAGGCTGGAAAATGTAGCTTTTGTTTATATTCTGGGATGTAATTGTTTTGCAGGATCAGTAACCCTCTTCAATTAGCAATTTGACGATGGAATAAAATGTAGCTTGTACACAGTTCTATGTAGATAATTAACGGATTGAAACAATGAACACAAAAAGAGCATTTAAAACCTGCATCTAATCAGCAATAAGGTTTATAATTAATTGTTAATGTTAATGGCTTTCTGACAGAAAACAACTGACGGCTAATTAGAACCTTTCTTTACACAGCGTGTTTCAACGACAGACATAAAACAAATGGAGTGAAAATGTCCAAAAAGCGGCAGATCCAGTTTCCTATCTAAATTGTAACTTCCTCTAGAACTTTATATGTGTTTTGTCATTGCAGGCACAGTATTTATATTTTAAATATTATCTTGATATGACACTGTATACGCTACGTTGTACTGCTAGCCTCTAGTTCCAAAGGTCGCTGGTTCAAACCCGGCGGAGAGCGACGGATTTTTTGGGCGTAAAAATCCTTAGCATGGTTCCCTTCGGTAGAGAAGTAAAGCCGTTGGTGCCGTATCATAGATTTACGGCACGTAAAAGAACCTCAGGCCTGAAAATGAGGCATCTGAGTAAAATTAAGCGGTCTTTCACGCTCATAGTAGAATGGGACGCTGAGAACCACAGCAGTTAAAGAGCGTCCATAAATAAAACTCAATTTAATTTATTTTAACTTTGTACTGTAAAGTGTGCACTACTTAAAAAAATGTTAAGTGTTCCAGTCACATGACTTTCTCCATTCACTCTTATGCTAAATATTCCTGCAAAGTATCATTTTTGTACCAGCATCATGTTAATATATAAACGTCTTCTAAACTGTGTTATTTGTATACTTCCTAGTAGAAAAAAGGGGATTAGGGGAATACACAGGCTTTAAGACAGGTAGTTCCTACTCCACTCATCTGAGTCAGCGAACTCATGCGTAATCATCCACAAACTTCGGAGCTGGCTGGAGATGCGCGTGGTAGCCAATATGTCGCTGGGCGAATGTGATAGCACAATGCTTGCTTTTCCTGCCAGTACAATTGATTCAGCCATGACGATAGCTTGCCCTCCATTCCCAAATGTTCCATTTGCAGGCACACTCTGTGAGTCATAAATCACTCGCTGCTGTTTTAGCACGAATCCAAGCTGAAACAGTCTGCTTTAAGGTTACATATGACTGAAAGTTTAAGAGTTTCGGCCCAAGGTTGCATTTTTTGCCTTTGTTCTAAAAATCAGTTCTTACTTTTACATAAAAGAGTATGATTTACATGTTCCATCATTGTAAGGCCCATGAAGAGCTTTTTAAAATGCGATCATTACCTCTCTAAGCGAGTGCATACCATTGACAGCAATAGAAAGAAAATTCAACCAAAATTCAGAGATACCTAAGGTAGCATAGGCTGTAAACTGAGTTGAGCCTTCGTTGAGCCTTTTCTAAAATGATTTTGGACTCAGGGGACCTTAAACCGTTTATTTCCAGTGAAATCCCTGTATCAAATTTTGAAGGGAATACAATGCTTCTCCATACACTTTATCCATAGTGTGTGTAGAGAAAGTAAGTACAAATTTGATGTGTTTCATTGACATGACTTTCTCTGCATTTCTGTAACAAATTATTGTTAGTAAGCTTATTCTTCTACTTCATGCAAATTGAGATGAACACTAGCAGAAACGGTCCACTTACTTAGGTCCTTATAAGTAGAAGAGAAATAAGGGAACACACTAGGCCAAATTGATAGTCAAATGTTTTAAAATGAGGTTGCTATGGGATTGAAAATCGTTTCTTTGCGGGCACCAGGAGTTAACAAGTTCCCGTACCAACGTGAAAAGTTTAAGTATTTTAAAGCTAAACCCAATAACAAGGGACATCTCAAAAACGGTCAACTGCATGAAAAAATGTATATGGTACAAATGGTGTGTTTTATGAGATCTTCATTTTTTCTGTGGTAAGTTTTTGTGTACCTCTTGCAGTTTACCAGTTATATAAAATTCTAAAAACATTCATCCAGAATAAAGATTTCTTAAGAGACTACTCCTATAAAACTCAAGATGTACTTTTTTATTTTTCATGTAAGTATCTTTAATATTAAGAGATGTTAATCAAAATCATTAGAGCCATTTTTGAGAAAACCAACATTTTTTTTTTTTTTTTTTTTTAACTTTTTTCCATATAAACGGTAGTGGGGAGATTTTCTTGAAAATCTTGGTGCCGCATCCTTAGAAGATACTGAAATTAAGTATCAAGTATTTAACGGACATTTCATTTTTAATCCATATTATCCACACACACACAAACACACACACCGCGAGCGGTACTGCACGTGCTTCATTGCTAACCTCCCACCTGGCGGTCACCGTGCGCGGTACTGCACATGCTTCATAGCTAGCCTAGACACCCGGCGGTCACCGTGAGCGGTACTGCACATGCTTCATAGCTAACCTCGACACCTGGCGGTCACCGTGAGCGCTACAGCGCATGATTCACAGCTACCTCGATACCTGAGGGTCACCGAGAGCGATACTGTACATGCTTCATAGCTAGCCTCCCACCTGGCGGTCACCGTGCGCTGTACTTACTGCACATGCTTCATAGCTACCTCGACACCTGGTGGTCACCGAGAGCGGTACTGCACATGCTTCATAGCTAACCTCGACACCTGATGGTCACCGTGAGCGGTACTGCACATGATTCATAGCTACGTTGATACCTGAGGGTCACCGAGAGCAGTACTGTACATGCATCATGGCTAGCCTCCCACCTGGCGGTCACCGTGTGCGGTACTGCATGTGCTTCATAGCTAGCCTAGACACCCGGCGGTCATCGTGAGTGGTACTGCACGTGCTTCATAGCTAGCCTAGACACCCGGCGGTCATCGTGAGTGGTACTGCACGTGCTTCATAGCTAGCCTAGACACCCGGCGGTCATCGTGAGTGGTACTGCACGTGCTTCATAGCTAGCCTAGACACCCGGCGGTCATCGTGAGTGGTACTGCACGTGCTTCATAGCTAGCCTAGACACCCGGCGGTCATCGTGAGTGGTACTGCACGTGCTTCATAGCTAGCCTAGACACCCGGCGGTCATCGTGAGTGGTACTGCACGTGCTTCATAGCTAGCCTAGACACCCGGCGGTCATCGTGAGTGGTACTGCACGCGCTTCATAGCCAGCCTAGACACCCGGCGGTCATCGTGAGTGGTACTGCACGTGCTTCATAGCTAGCCTAGACACCCGGCGGTTACCGTGAGCGGTACTGCACGTGCTTCATAGCTAGCCTAGTCACCCGGCGGTCATCGTGAGAGGTACTGCACGTGCTTCATAGCTAGCCTAGACACCTGGTGGTCACCGTGAGAGGTACTGCACGTGCTTCATAGCTAGCCTAGTCACCCGGCGGTCATCGTGAGCGGTACTGCACGTGCTTCATAGCTAGCCTAGACACCCGGCGGTCACCGTGAGCGGTACTGCACGTGCTTCATAGCTAGCCTAGACACCTGGCGTTCACCGTGAGCGGTACTGCACGTGCTTCATAGCTAGCCTAGACACCCGGCGGTCATCGTGAGCGGTACTGCACGTGCTTCATAGCTAGCCTAGACACCTGGCGTTCACCGTGAGCGGTACTGCACGTGCTTCATAGCTAGCCTAGACACCCGGCGGTCATCGTGAGCGGTACTGCACGTGCTTCATAGCTAGCCTAGACACCTGGTGGTCACCGTGAGCGTTACTGCTCTTGTTTCATAGCTAGCTTAGACACCTGGCGTTCACCATGAGCAGTACTGTACATGCTTCATAGCTAGCCTCGAAACCCGGCCGTCACCGCGAGCGGTGTTGCACGTGATTCTTTCGCAGTTAACCTTGACATTTGGTGGCCACTGCGTGCGGTACTGCACTTGCATAATTGCTAACCTCGAAACCTGGCGGTCTCCGTGAGCGGTACTGCCTATGCTTCATAGCTAGCCTCCACACCTGGCGGTCTCCGCGAGTGGTTCTGCACGTGATTCTTTCACAGTTAACCAAGACATCTGGCGGTCTCCGCGAGTGGTTCTACACGTGATTCTTTCACAGTTAACCGCGACACCTGGCGGTCTGCGCGAGTGGTTCTACACGTGATTCTTTCACAGTTAACCACGACATCTGGCGGTCTCCGCGAGTGGTTCTGCACGTGATTCTTTCACAGTTAACCGCGACACCTGGCGGTCTGCGCGAGTGGTTCTACACGTGATTCTTTCACAGTTAACCGCGACACCTGGCGGTCTGCGCGAGTGGTTCTACACGTGATTCTTTCACAGTTAACCACGACACCAGCTACGCTTTCATCAATTTTGTTTGTCGGAAAAGCTCTATAACGAATTTAGACGATAATCTACCTAATGCGCGTAGCGACCCTTATTTGCGAATATTTATAAAGTATGCCGCCTAGAAGCAGCAGGATATGAATAAAGAAGTCTTGTGATACTTTTGGGTTCATTGTCGGCGGAAGACGATCAGCGTTCTGCTGTGCAACAACGGCATATGTCCCTAAACGCTATGCTGCCGTATCGCGGGTGCATTTTACGTAGAACCAGCTGCTCAGTTTGGTTAAGCATAATGTCAGAGATTAAAGATGAAGCATTATATTGCCTTAGGTGTGACTGTGTTTTACTTTCTTTGCACGTACTGTGTACACACTGTATTGCACCCACAAATTTGATACTGAGATTTCATCAGAAATACATGTCTTGGGACCCACTGAATCAAAAAAAAATTAGAAAAAGGTCATGTGTGTGTCTGTGAGCAGCATGGCTGAAAAATGAGAAGTCCGTTAAGTAACAAACCTAATATTAAGTCCAGTATCTGCCAAGGATGTATCACGAAGATTTTCAAGAAAGCACCCTACCCTCAACTACCTTTACATGGAACAAATTTAGAAAATCCTAATGTTCTCAAAAATAGGCTCTAACGATTTTGATTAAAACCTCTTATATGTGCTATAGTTTCATTACAAATAAAATGTATACTTTGATTTTTCTGGGAATACCCCCTAAAGACCTCTTTCTGGATTATTTTTTTAATTTTGCATTACTAGCAAACCGTAAGAGATAGACAAAAACTTACTACACAAAAAATGTAGAGCTGCTTCAGACGCATTATTTCTGTCATATACATTTTTCCCTGGAGTTGACCGTTTTCAAGATATTCCTTTTTATTGTTTTCAGTTTTAATATATTTTTCTCATACAGAACTTAACTTCAGGCCCCACAAAGTAACGGATTTCAATCCCATAGCAACCACATTTTAAAACATGTGATTTTCGGTCCCTTATTTCCCTCCTACTTACAAGGATCTATGTAATAATACCGTTTCTGCTAGTGTGTATCTTTATTAGCATGAAGTAGATAGAAGAATAATCTTACTTACAAACATTTTTTACAGAGATGTAGAAAAAGTTATGAGAATGGAGCACATCCTATTTTTTTCTTTATTTATTTCATTTCCGGTGCTATACTGTGTTATACAGTTCTTTGTATGGTTTTGTTTATTTTTGGAACTTATTTCCCTAAAATGCACCATGTTTAAGCACCTTTTTCTGCTGTACAAGAGTCTGAGAGCGAAGGCTGACAAGTCGTAGCGAACTGCAGCGAGATTAAGTTTTCTAGATTTAATGCGAGGTTAGCCTTAGGTTTGGAGTGTGTAGCTATATGAATTTGTGTTACTGATGTACGTACTGCATTAAAGACGTATATAGAGCAATTGTTTGGTATGAGTGGCAGTTAAGCTTGCGTATCATAGATAATGAAGCGCGGAATTTACGTAAGTGAAGAAACTTAGGCTTTAGAACGAGTAGGAGGCATCCAGGCCGTCCTGCATTTTCTGGATTTAACCCGAGGCTTATATGAACTGATGTTACTCTCATACTCTGCACTAAATACGTGGGGGCAAAGTGGCGATTAAGCTTGTATTTCGTGGGTAATAAATTGCAGAATTTGAGTAAATATAGAAAGTATGTGCGTTAGTCTTACCTTTTATGCATGATGAGTCAAGATCTGCCCAAGGACTTTGAGGAAAGCGTTAAGTCGTGATATTACTCTCTTCAACATAAACTCTGACACGTAATATGCTTTCTTACGACCGAACCTATTTCTAACGTAACGCCGTTTCCTACTATTTTTTTTTTCTGATACGCAAACACCAATTTAAACAAACTTCTCTGGAGAACGAACACCAATTCACCACTGTATGCGCAGAAAAGTTTCTCTTGGTGGACCTGGTTAACCAGGCACAACGAACATGCACACTGTCAAGTGAGCGCGATAGAAGGTGTTGTATACACGCACGCTTCAAAACTACACTCTTTTGCTTTCTTTTTCGTCGCACTGATTTTGTTTCTACATCGGAATGTTGCCGAGTTCCAGTTTACAGTGAGAGTAGCACCACAGTTAGCACAAATACGAGTGCTTGACAGAACACCGCGATGTACTAGGAAGTCTCTTAATGTTTCTGTATCTGACATAGTTTGGATAAATTTGGTTGCAGTAACTATACGACCACAGCAGGAGTTGAACCTGGTACCTTTCGATGTGCACGCTGCCATTTTACATGTTAAGCTGCACGTTTGGTTGCAGTAACAATAGAACCATCGCAGGAGTTGAACCCGGTACCTTTCGATGTGCACGCTGCCATTTTACACGTTAAACTGCACATGGGGACAGAAAGTAATAGTCCAATAGCACACAAGTACATTCACCTTGTGACGTATACGCCTGTGTCACCTATAACCAATAGCAAGCTGGGAAAAATATACGGAAAATAAAAGCATCTATGCACGTGAAAATAATATACAGAATACTAGGAAATATAACGCTAGCCTTTATGCAATGTGAGCAAATACTATTTATATTTAAAAGCTATATTTTGTTTTACCGCTCGGAAGTACATACTTATGTTTTACATTCATTACCAGCCACTCCTTACTATGCCATGACTGCGACACCTAGGGTGCTTGAATCCATTCTCCATCAACTAAAGATAATTTCTAAAATTGTGAGAGAGTATACATGACCAGGATAGTACACAGAACAACGAAGACGAATGAAAGGAAATAAGGAGAAGACAAAAGGGGAAAATCTGTAAAGGGATAGTAAAAACAAATTAGTTTTTTAAGCCATCTCCTCACACGTAATCCCCTAAACCCACACCGGTCCCATTAGAGCGCAAAACTGGCAACTTCTGCATACTTACCATTATTTGTCTATTTATTGTTTGTGGTTTATACGTGGATACCTAATTCCATCTACTCGTATAGTTGTTTCGGGCGGGGCACATTGCGTACAATGACCTCATCTAATGGTTATATGGTTTTGTTGAACCTCGCGGTCACACACACTGCGCCCACAGCCATCACTTTGTCATTCCATGGTAACCCAGGTAACTTGCAACACAATTTTGTGCAAAAAAGGAAAGAAAATGGAGTTTTACCTATGGACGCTCCTTAACTGCTGTGGTTCTCAGCGTCCCATTCATTTGCATTCTGTTACGTGCCATAAATCTACGATACGGGACCAACGGCTTTACTTTCCTTCCGAAGGAAGCCATACTAAGGAATTTTTACGCATAAAAAATCCATCGTCCTCCGCCGGGTTTGACCGGCGACCTTGGGTATAGGAATCATCATAGTAACCTTTACACCACGGAGGGCAACTCAATGTTGTGTAACCCCCATCAATAGTGTGAGGGTAGCGTGTCTACCTGGCATTCAAGATGTCGCAATTTCGAATCTCGCTTAGGATGAACTACTCAGATGAGGCTTTTTTCGGGGTTTGCCCTTAATCTGAGAAGACAAATGTCGAGTAACTTAAGGCATCATTTCACACACACAAAATAAATAAATAGGTAAATAAATAAATAAAAATAGGGCAAACTGGTGCATATCGGATCTCATTTTTCGTATTCCGTGATAAAGGGGTAGCATACTAGCCTCTGGTTTATAAGCTCGCGGAGGGCAATGGATTTTCAAACCGTTGGACCCGTGTCGTAGATTTACGGCACGTAAAGGAACTTCAAATACGATGAAGAGACCTGTGAACAAAATTAAGCCATCTTTCACGTCCAATATATAGAATGGGGTGCTAAGAACCACCGCAGTTAAAGAGCATCTATAGATAAAACTAATTAAATTTGCGAATCCCATTTACAAAGTACAGTCACAGTTAATTGCAGACTAAATATAATAAACAGTTGTTTACATTTCATAGTTTCAGCGTATGTTCTACTATTATTTCGCTGGTCCTAAGCCTAGAAATCTCGAAGTGTGAAGGGAAATTGTATATGCTTATTCCAGGGAACTTGAATGTAGAAGTTTTACGTGTGTGCAATGTGACCATACCCTTTTGACAACAAGTGCGCTAGGTGACTATACCCTTGTGATGACAAATATTTCATGTGTGCGGTATGTGACTATACTCTTGTGATGACAAATATTTCATGTGTGCACTAGGTGACTACACCCTGTTGATGACAAATATTTCATGTGTATGCTAGGTGACTATACCCTTTTGATGACAAATATTTCATGTGTGCACTATGTGACTATACCCTTTTGATAAATATTTCATGTGTGCATTAGGTGATTATACCCTTTTGATGACAAATATTTCATGTGTGCGGTATGTGACTATACTCTTGTGATGACAAATATTTCATGTGTGCACTAGGTGACTACACCCTGTTGATGACAAATATTTCATGTGTATGCTAGGTGACTATACCCTTTTGATGACAAATATTTCATGTGTGCACTATGTGACTATACCCTTTTGATAAATATTTCATGTGTGCATTAGGTGATTATACCCTTTTGATGACAAATATTTCATGTATATGCTAGGTGACTATACCTTTTTGATGACAAATACTTCATGTGTGCACTAGGTGACTATACCCTTTTGATGACAAATATTTCATGTGTGCACTAGGTCTCTATACCCTTTTGATAAATATTTCATGTGTGTACTATGATACATATTTCTTGTTTGCACTAGGTGACAAATATTTCATGTGTGCGGTATGTGACTATACCCTTTTGATTACAAATATTTCATGTGTGTTAGGTGACTATACCCTTGTGATGACAAATATTTCATATGTGCGGTATGTGACTATACTCTTGTGATGACAAATATTTCATGTGTGTTAGGTGACTATACCTTTCTGATGACAAACATTTCATGTGTGCACTAGGTGACTATACCCTTTTGATAAATATTTCATGTTTACACTAGGTGACTATACCCTTTTGATTACAAATATTTCATGTGTGCACTAGGTGACTATACCCTTGTGATGACAAATATTTCATGTGTGCACTAGGTGACTATACCCTTTTGATGGCAAATATTTCATGTGTGCGCTAGGTGACTATACCCTTTTGATGGCAAATATTTCATGTGTGCACTAGGTGACTCTACCCTTTTGATAAATATTTCATGTCTGTACTATGCGACTATACCCTTTTGATAAATATTTCATGTTTGCACCAGGTGACTATACGCTTTTGATGACAAATATTTCATGTGTGCGGTATGTGACTATACCCTTTTGATTACAAATATTTCATGTGTGTTAGGTGACTATACCCTTGTGATGACAAATATTTCATATGTGCGGTATGTGACTATACCCTTTTGATTACAAATATTTCATGTGTGTTAGGTGACTATACCCTTTTGATTACAAATATTTCATGTGTGTTAGGTGACTATACCCTTGTGATGACAAATATTTCATGTGTGCGGTATGTGACTATACCCTTTTGATTACAAATATTTCATGTGTGTTAGGTGACTATACCCTTGTGATGACAAATATTTCATATGTGCGGTATGTGACTATACTCTTGTGATGACAAACATTTTATGTGTGCACTAGGTGACTATACCCTTTTGATGGCAAATATTTCATGTGTGCACTAGGTGACTATACCCTTCTAGTGACAAATATTTCATGTGTGCACTAGGTGACTATACCCTTTTGATGGCAAATATTTCATGTGTGCACTAGGTGACTATACCCTTTTGATGGCAAATATTTCATGTGTGCACTAGGTGACTATACCCTTATAGTGACAAATATTTCATGTGTGCACTAGGTGACTATACCCTTTTGATAAATATTTCATGTGTGTACTATGTGACTATACCCTTTTGATACATATTTCATGTGTGTACTATGTGACTATACCCTTTTGATAAATATTTCATGTTTGCACTAGGTGACTATACGCTTTTGATGGCAAATATTTCATGTGTGCGCTAGGTGACTATACCCTCTTGATGGCAAATATTTCATGTGTGCACTAGGTGACTATACCCTTTTGATAAATATTCATGAGTGTACTATGTGACTATACCCTTTTGATAAATATTTCATGTTTGCACTAGGTGACTATACCCTTTTGATGACAAATATTTCATGTGTGCGCTAGGTGACTATACGCTTTTGATGACAAATATTTCATGTGTGCCCTAGGTGACTATACCCTTTTGATGACAAATATTTCATGTGTGTGCTAGGTGACTATACCCTTTTGATGACAAATATTTCATGTGTGTGCTATATGGCTGTACCTTTTTGTCGACCCAAATTTATCTTAACGTTTGCTTCGCTGGTTATTGTAGACATATGTTGTGGAACATTGGCATGTTTTATTAGGGGTCTTTCGCTGAGGATATGCGTATGTTAGCACGTGCTGCTGACGAATTTTCGGCAGATAATCGTAACGTGTTAAGGCCCTTGCATCATTGTGAGGGCGGCCACCTGTTGCGGTTACCAAATAATGAATAATTTCATCAGCGAGAATTCTGTTCATGCGCGACCCTCTTAGTTTCACTGGGAAACTTGGAAACGCTTCTGCGACCGGCAATTATAAGCGAGTGTGACTCCATTAAGGACATGTATGACCCAAAGTTTGAAATTCGAAAACTAATCACGCTAACGTTTTGATGTTTTTATCACAGGTGTAATATAATGCAAAGATGTTACAGTGTCAAATTTAGCCAGTTTTCTGTAATGGTTTGCAGGTTGTGGTCAAATTTGTTTATTTCAATGTTACGTCACTAAAAAAGAACCTTGAGGCAAAAAAAAAAAAAAAAAAAAAGAAAGAAAAAAGTATAATATTTAACTTAGGCTCATAATACATCTACTTTTTGAAATTGCCCTAGGGTTTTTTGTGTCTCCTTTGGTTTAGGCTCTAACCTCTTCCGTTTATGTTTGACAATTGAAAACATCGCTTAAGTACACCTGACAGTGAAACCTAGGGCAAATCTTATTCATTGTATCTCTATAAGCATTTACAGGAAAGTGTATTTGTGTAACAGAAAAACTGTTGCACAAGGGACATTTTACAGGAAAAAAAGTGTTGGATAAAACAAGGAAAGTTGGAATATATGGTTCACATTAAAGTCTATCAGGTTGCTAGGTTGGACCCTAAGCTTTCATTTTCCTCCCATCTGCTGCTTCCTTTTCTGTCCTTTTCTTCTTGAATTGCTGCTTTTCTTCAGCACAACTTCGTTTTTTACTTTGCATGATGGGAATGAGATCTCGTCGAACGGAAGTTTTTCTTGCTGAGTCTAGTACAGCTTCACCTCAAATTCTTTTTTGTAGCTCCAGTGACTTATGCCATTTAAAAATGGCGGTGGTGGCCAATTATATCTTTTTTATATTCAGGAATGTTTAAATTATTTTATGGAATTAATTTTTTTTTTTTTTGTGATTTTTCATGAAAGTTGAGTGGCTACACCGCTCGCCTACCACCTAGGCGGCCCGAGTTCGATCCCAAGCGCACATTTGTGGGATTTGTGGTGGGTGAAGCGGCGTCTGTGCAGATTTTCTCTGGTCCTCCGGTCTCCCCCGCCACTCATTCCACCAATTGCTCCATACACACCTTTCCTATCATCCATTTCGCTTACAATTGATATCATCCATGTCATCACGCTCATGTCTGACTACGGATCGAGCACTCGTTCCTGGTTCTCCATTCTGTGGTTTCGTGCTGTTGGCTCCTCGATAGGCTTGTGACCCCTAGGCACCCTCTTCTGAGTCCTAGGGCGGTGTTAGTTTTACATAAGGGGAGGGTAAGCCGACTACGAACGAACTTTTCCATATACAAAATATCTCTCAATGTGCGAATTTTCACTAATTTGTTTAAAAAAGATTATACCGCCTTTCAAAGTCACAATACAGAAAATCATCATATACCTTCTTTATCGAAACAGTACTCCAATTTTGATAAATGTATTACTAAATTTTGAAAAATCGAGAGTTTTGGAGAGTACGAAAATAATATTCTTTTTACATAATTAGAGCTAATACAAAAATATAGCACGACACATTTATTTGTAAGCTAATTTTCTGGAAACCGAACATTTTCATGTGAATAATTTTAACAAAATCATCAGGAGGCTTATCTTTGTTTGAACAATACATTTAAAAAATTAAGAATTATTATTTAAATAACCATGTAACCCAGAATTTTTATACCTGGCAAAAACAGTAGTGGTTTTTCCAAATTCCACCTTAAGAATGTTCTATTTCTTTACGAATCTTCCGTACTACTTTTTCTAGCACCTATGTACAATGTACACAGTAGATAGCGAAGTCATTGTATTGCACCCAAAAATTCGATACCGAGATTTCACCGGAAATGCATGTTTTGAATCTAAGCATTTTGAGAAAAAGTCAGTGTGTGCGTGTGTGTGACTGCGCTTGTGGAAATGGAGTTTGATTTATGGACGCTCGCTCTTTAACTGCTGAGTTTCTTAGCGTCCCATTTTATATTAGACGTGGAAGACCGCTTAATTTTGCTTAGAGGCCTCTTTTTCAGACTTTAAGTTCTTTTACGTGCGTAAATCTAGACATGGGACCAACGGTTTTACTTCCCTTCCGAAGGAAACCATGCTAAGAATTTTACGCCCGAAAAAAATCCATTGTCCTCCTCCGGGTTTGAACCAGCGACCTTGGGTATATGAACTTAGCATGGTAACCATTACACCACGGAGGGCAACTACTGTGTCTGTGGACAGCATATCTCGAAAGGTCAGTTAAATACCAAACTTGGTATTTACATTCAATATCTTCCAAAGACGCGGCACGAAGATTTTCTGCGGAATTCCCCGCCCCCTTACACGAAACACTTTGCTAATTTTTTGATTTCCCAAAAAACAGCTCAAATGATTTAATTAAAATTCTGCATGTTAAAGATATTTACATGGCAAATAGGATGTATACCCTGAATTTATTGGAAATAGCCCCTTAAGTCCTCTTCATTCTGAATGGCTGGTAAAACGTAAGAGACAGACAAAAATTACAATACAAAAAGCTAGATCCCGTTAAAACACACAATTTGTAACATATACAGCTTTTAGATGCAACATTTCCGAGATATTCTCTGTTATTGGTTTCAGTTTTAAAGTACTTAAACCTTTCTCAATCAGCTACTCCTCAGCCGTATCGCAACTCTTTTGGTTTACTCCTAGCCATGAAACAGAACCGAATATAGATGACAATCGTATAGCGACAGCTTTTACAAATTTGCCTATCCTTTTAGCCCAGTGTATTTCCTTATTTACCTTCTATTTATAACAAACTAAGCCATAAGGTCATTTCTACATCTTCTTTTTATCTTGATTAATACGACAAAATGTTTAGGAGGTATATATAAGTTAGCTAACACTGGTTCATGTAGAAGCGTATTTAGAGGCAATAAACTTCTTAGAGTGGTATGGCTATATGTTTATAAGGCTATAATAATTGCAACAAAGAAAGATAATAATGGGTTAAATAACAGTGTGCACTACAATTACCAGAGGTAAAGATAATTACCACAGAATACAGGCTAACCTTAAATCAACTTGAAGAATCCATTAATCCAAGGACTAATACAAAACTCAAACTCCTGGCGCAGCAGCCCACAAGGGGCCGCCGCGTCCCCCATCTCGGCCCAGGATAGAGCGTCATGTAGGGTGAGACCTTTTCTGTCCTTTTCTTCTTGCCTTGTTGATTCCCTTCTCCATATCTTCGTTTTCTAATTTACATGAAAATTAGATCTCGTCGAACTGAAGTTTTTCTTGCCGAGTCCAGTACAGTGACATCTGTAATGCTTTGCTGTGTAGCTCCAGTTAAGGTATTTAAAAATGGCGCCTGTTAGCCAAGTATAACTGTTAATTTCCAGGAATGTTTAAATTATTTTATGGAATTCAAATAAAAATTAGATTTTTTGTAATTTTTCCTGAAAGTTCAGTCATACATGCCCTTAAAGGAACTGGGAATGAGTGCACTACCTTGCCAATGTCAAAATTACAATATTATGTCCCATTTCTTCAGTATATGTTGGTCTCAACTATTTGAAAACTATAGCTAATACTTATACAACCTTAATAGTGAAACAGCCACATGTATATGGTATTTTCTTGAGTTACAATTGTGAAATATTATTTGAATCTTTTTCAGATTTTATCACACATTTATTTAAAATTTCAGTAAAAATGTCCTCAAGGGAATATTTCTAAATTCGGGAGGATAAAATAAATGCAAATGTCAAGTATGTTTCATATAATACATTTCGTTGTTGAGGCCACTGCAGGACAAGTGCTAGGAATCTATGGAACTGAGTAAAAGATTTCCAAAGCGCTTGTCACTGAGCAGAACGCAGAAGTAGTGAACATATATCTCATTCATCATCTGAAAAGGTAACAGAACATTTACAGCGTCGAGAAGGAAGGGAAAAGAAATAACGCTTACAAGAAAAAGCAATGGCAGTTCACATTTTTCTTGACGAATAGCCAAGTGCGAAATAGAAAGTGTTTTGGGAGAACACTTATCTCACATAATGCAGAGTGTCTCTCTCTAACGCTATTCCTTTCTAATGTACTACTTCACTGGTTCTGACCGCAGTCCTTTTACTATCGAGTTCTACGTCAAGACAAACGAGAGGCATTTTCATTTTTATAAACTGAAATAATGTACAACATTTCTCACTGTTATTTGAGTGTATGAGTTTCAGGATCAGGGTAGAAGTATATAACAACTTAAAGGAAGTCACACACACACACACACACACACACACACACACACACACACACATATATAGTAGTGCGATGATGTACTGTATCATTTAATGTTAAAAGTTTCCTTTGCAGAAGGAAAGATTCAACGCCTTTCTGAAGTAATATGGTGTCCAGGAAAACGGAACTGAGGATGCCGAAATATTTATAAATGTAGATAATTCACATTGATAGCGGTAGTGGTCGAAATACTTTCGGGGTCCAACTTAAAACATTGTAACAAATGTGTTTATTGACTCAAAAATAAAGCTTTTAGTTTTTGCATGATGTTGCCATTTGGTAACAGAGACATTTAATCAAAGTTTTGAGTATTTTTAGTGTGCTTCTTTTCTAACTTCGTGTTACACTAACCTTCAACAATAAAATTACACTATTTATAGCGTTTTCTATTGTAAAATGTTAATATTTTTGCAATAAAACTGTAGTGTTTTATATATAAACAATAAAGTGGAAAATCCATGCAACTGCACTCAAATGTAACTCCGTCAGCATCCAAGCGTGCAATAACACCGGTTATTTTACTTGGGCCCTCCCCATCCATTACTCCAGGCACGGTTGACAACAATCCCTGGGACTCGAACTCGCCACGTTCGGCTTCCAATGGATGGCCAATGCTCTTCGTTTCGTCACTACTTCTCAATCAAGTAGCTCCTCAATTGGCCCCTCCAGGGACCTCACATAGGCCCGCGCTGTGGCCGAGTGGTTAGACCACTTGACTCACTCTCTAGACGGCCGGGGTTCGATCCCAAGCGCCCGCATGTGAGATTTGTGGTGGACAAAACGGCGCTTGGGCGGGTTTTCTCCGGGTACTCTGGTTTCCCCCGCCATCGCATTCCACCGGTGCTCCATCATCATTCATGTATCATCAGTGTCATCGCCTGCGGTGCCATTAGTAGTTAAAGCAGGCGTTAAACACTAACAAAAAAAAAAAAAAAGGGACCTCACGAGGCTGAGTGCACCCCGGACCAAGTCTCCTGGGGGGGATTCCCGCGCAGCCGCGCTAAGGAGATTATATTAAGTGTACCAAATGTCATTACAATATTTAAATCCTTTACTAGATATAAAGAATTTCATAAACTTGTATCTAAATACGTATATTGCATAAACAAAATTTTTCACGCGCCTTAAAATCTGAGAAAATTGGTTGACATTTTCTGAATTGGAGTTTTGAACCACATAAGAAAATTTTAAACAGCGATATTCCCATAAATGTTATTAATGAATTGTTGTCATTGTTTAAAAGGGTTAGAAATTTTAATCTCCAAAGTTAATGATTATTTCATAAAACTACATTTTGTGGAAAATTTACTATTCGTCTTAGGGTGACTTTGTTCTTTGTAATATTACAACAGATACATCTGCACATTATAGTAAATGTTAGCTGTATTTAAACAAAAACTAAGGCGCGTGGAATAGTTTTAAAGCGTGAAAACGTAGTTTTAAGAAAACGCCGTTTTATATAATAAGCTATTAAACAGGTGTGTTGTTTGATTTTAAAATTGCTATAGATATCAAAGTTAAGGGGAAATGGAGTTTTATTTAAGGACGCTCTTTAACTGCTGTGGTTCTCAGGGTCCCATTCTATACTGGACGTGAAAGACCGCTTAATTTTGCTCAGATGCCTCTTTTCAGGCTTGAGGTTCTGTTACGTGCCGTAAACCTAACACGGGACCAACGGCTTTACTTCCCACCCGAAGGAAGCCATGCTAAGGATTTTTCCGCCCGAAAAAATCCATTGCCCTCTTTCGGGTTTGCACAAGCGATCTGGGGTATATGAAGTTAGCATGGTAACCATTACACCACTAAGGGCAACGAAATAAGGGGAGGACAACTGAATATTGGTGTTATAGAGATGTCGAAAGGTTCCAGCAACTATTTGCCATAAAAAGCAATTTTCCATTTTCTGAACGATTGTAGTCAAACTTACACTCGCAGTGTGCTTTAGCACTGATACCGTGTGGAAGGGAACTTACTGCACTCCTTCTAATATGCGCTTTATGGAAGCATTGCACACAAAAATGTCTAATGGCACTTTGTTCTTTGATCGGCCGAATGGGTTTTGTTCCAAATTAGTTGCATAATTCCACAAGAATGTACGATGATAACGGTTTGTTACTTGTAAGATGCGTAGAGTAACGTATTTCTAACATTAGTTTCGGTAGGAATTATGGGACAGCACACAGGCTTTCGAAATAATTAATCACTTAAAAGAGTCAAAGGAATATTTCGAGCAGCTTTTTCAGACGTGAAGTGACTCAGCAACGTTGCATTGAGGTTGATCAGTGACCTGAACCGGCTTCTGGATGTAAACACGTCGGTCGCTTGCAAACACGACGCAGGTTGGGGGATAACGAGCGCAACCGGCATTCTGATTGGCCTACACTGGCGCAGTAAAAACGGAAGGAATTCCTTCAACGTCCTAGTGAGGCGTTTTTATATACTGACCTAGTGCAAGTGACACCCACACAACCTGCAGCATTGCTAGCTTGTCTGTCCCTTGTTTTCGAAAAGATTAAAATACCTCTGTAGGAAATGGTCAGAGACGAAAACGTAAGATACAAAATGTGCTCCAATATCGAGATCTTTCACAGGTGTAAATTAATGTAATGGCTTAACTTCCAGCCAGTGGATGTCATGCAGCTCCGGAATACATACCTAGCGAGAAAACTACACAAGTTTGGTTGGTTTGCAAGCGTTTGCGTAGAGGCTGCACCCCACGAAATGCACTACAATGGGCATATCTTAACGTTGGCCTCGAGTGGTTTTATAGCTCTCCCGTCAGTGTTTGTTTTGATTCAACAAGGACGTAGATCACCTTCGTTGCGCATGCGATGACCAAGTTTCTGGCGTGATAATGACCTTCCCATGTTGCGCCGCAGGCCTCTCTGATTGTGGAGGAGAGAGTTGAAATTATCTAATGGCAGCCGCAGATCATCTGTTAGGTTGCTCACGCTCCACCTTGCCCTTAGCAACACACTGCTCTAGAACTTGCTCCACGCTTTCCTTCAAGTTTGCTGCACGGGTTACGTGGAATATCAATTTGATTGTTTACTACATACATGCTCAAGAGGCGTTCAATAGTATACCATCAAAGGACGAGAACCCAGGAAAGCACCGCTTGTGTTCCGGAGAGAACAGAAATGAAATAAATATTTTATTTATGGACGCTCTTTAACTGATGTGGTTCTCAGCATCCCATTCTACACTGGGTGTGAAAGACCGCTTAATTTTGCTCAGAGACCTCTTTTGCAGGCTTGAGGTTCTTTTACGACACGGGACCAACGGCGTTAATTCCCTTCCGAAGGAAGCCATGCTAAGCATTTTTACCCCTGAAAAAACGCATCGTGCTCCATCAGGTTTGAACGCGCGACCTTGGGTATATGAAGTTAGCACTGTAACCATTACACCACGGAGGGTGAATACGGAGGGAACATGTTTTTCATCTGTAGAATTTGGAAAATCCACAGTACGTAAGATGTTTTATTGAAATGTATACCAGTTACTTCACAATAACAAAATAAGTACAGTTTTTTTAGTATAATCTAAAACTTTTTCAGGGATATCCAATTTCATTCATTTATTGATTTATTTTGTGCAGTTTAAAAAACAGAATTGAAACTGTTTATTCTGGCGGGGTTGCGCAGCAACGAACAAATAAAACACTCTCTAGGTACGTCACGATTAAAATTCAATTCCTCGTATAAGGACATTAATAATATTAATAACTATTTCAGTTAATGTTAGAATAGGATTAAACGTTGTATACTACGCTTGGCTTAGTATTTGCTCATGAGAAATTAGAAGACTCGTGTACTAAACATCCCGTCCATTTTAGCCACTTATAATATAAACAGCTGTTGTTTTCTCTAGCCCGTATGTACAATGTACACAGTGAATGCAGAAGTTATTCTATTCCATCCAAAAATTCCTTGTTGAGTTTTCACCGGAAACATGTTTTGAGGTCCCCAGAGTCTGAAAAAATAAGTTTTTACGAAAAGGTCCGTGTGTGTTTGTGGACAGTACAGTTAAGAAATGAAAATACCGTAAAATATCAAACTTGGTATTTATTTTTACTCTCTTCCACGGATGCGACACAAAGATTTTCAAGCAAATCCCCCCACAAGCTACTCTTTACATGGATATTTTTTTTTCAAAATTTTGTTTTTCTCAAAAATAGCTTTAACGATTTTGATTAAAATGCAGTATATTAAATATACTTACCACATAAATAAAATCTATATTTAAATAATCTGGGAATAGTCTCTGAAGACCTCTTTATTCTGAACGAGTTTTGCAGAATTTTGCATAAGAGTTAAACCTTAAGAGATAGGCAAAATCTTACTCCACAAAAAATGAAGATCTCGTTAAAACACAACATTTATGTCTAGTACGTTTTTTTTATGTAGAACCGACCGCTTTGGAGATATTCCTTGTTATTGATTTCAATTTTAAAGTAAAACTTTTCTGAAACATGAAGTGATGTTTCGTTTCATCTCTATTGTTTTATTGCAGGCCATGCAAATCGAACTGAAATTCAAATGTTTCACACAGGACTATCGATTTAGCATAGTATATTCCCTTATGCCCTTTCTACTCACAAGGAAGCAAGTAACAATAACATTTCTGGTAATGCTAACATGTCGTAAATAATGTGTTGCAAGGACAGTTGATTGTGTAACAAAGTCATAAGAATGGAACACAGCACATTTTTACTGTCTATATTCACTTTTCTAATAAACATTTGCCACGTGAAGTATTACTCCCTCTACATGTAATATGTATAGTAGTGCAGAGTTCATATTTCCAACATAGATACATTATTTGATAACGAATCTGTTCATCGTTGTGCATATTTACTTTCTCTAGCCCGTATATACAATATACTCGTACATAGTAGTTGACAGAGAAGGTATTG
Organism: Hymenopus coronatus; assembly: GCA_030762935.1. Lineage (NCBI taxonomy): Eukaryota > Metazoa > Arthropoda > Insecta > Mantodea > Hymenopodidae > Hymenopus > Hymenopus coronatus. The sequence goes on along the minus strand of CM060900.1, from coordinate 534,169,396 downwards.
TGTTCCAATCAAAAATTCGATTCCGAGATTTCACCAGAATTACATATTTTGACGACGCTGAATCCAAAAGAAGCATTTTTAGAGAAAGGTCAAATGTATGTGTGTGCGTGTGTGTGTACAGAATAACCTAAAAGCGAAAAGTCGATTCATTACCAAACTTAGTATTTAATGCTATTTTTTTTTTTTCCCACACAAGCCGTGTGTAGAACAGGAGTTGGATAGGTAGAATCACACTGAAAAATTAAATGCTATAGTCAGGATTTGAACCACGGAGATTGCGGTTGCTCTAAGCACTGTGCTACCATGGCAACATACCTCCATAACGCTAAATTCCTCTACTGACTTTTATGTTCCTCGGTAAACCACAAGGTGATCTCAAATTATTTTGAGATAAAATATCCCAATGGTGACTTACCATGTCGTAAGCACTTTAAGTCCTGGACGTCATAGTTCAGCCAACTATTATGAGCAATTAGTGTTGGTCACATTGTTTTTTCCCACAAGCCGTGTGTAGGACAGGTTTTGATAAGGTATTTAAGTTTAGCGTCTTCCAAGGATGCGACACAAGGTTTTTAGAAAAATGCCTCCACCCAAAACTAACCTTATATAGAATTTTTTAAAAAATGTTTTTGTCAAAATTGCCCTAACAATTTTTATAAAATTATCGTATATTAAAACATTTACACACACATACATATTGTAGATTTAAGGATTTTCAAGATTATCCTTGTTAAACCCTTCTCAAACAGGAAGCCATCACGTAGATAGCTGATGGTTTTCTCACACCACTGTGCGCTAACTTTCCAGTCGAAGTGTGACTCACGACACACATCTCACTACATATCCTGACTTTCAATTCTTCCTTCATTTTATAGCTAGAAAATGACGTCACGGATCAAGATTTTGAAGCCGAAGCTTCTGGAAGAATCTAGACGTGTAATTTTTCGAAGCCTCCGGTTACCGACATATCACATATCCTGAGTTGTTACGCATCCCAAGGTCTCAACCTGCGCCGACTCACACCAAGGGTGGCCGCTCCGTGGTCGAGTGGTTGAACCGTTCGCCTCTCACCATACCAAGCGACCGCATTTGAGATTTGTTGTGGACAAAGCGCCGTAGGGGCGGGTTTTTTCCGCGTTCTCCGGTTTACCCCGTCATCATATTCCACCGGTGCTCCATCTTCATTCCATTATTAAGAGCGTCATCGCCTTCGGTGCCATTTGTGCGGGTGTTAAACTATAGGAAAGTCTTACACCAAGCCGAACCTGAGAATGGCAACACACGGAAAACTCTTTCACATTAATATCTCACATAACGTGAAAAGAAACTCGGCAGAAATCTTCGTTTAGATCATAGTTAAAATCACTTCTATATAATTATGGCAATACTATTGACCATCTCACGAATTTCACGCGTGAGTACACTTCCGTTTATAAAGCACGCGTAATCTAAAGTAAGAGAATGAATATCAGTCTGATGCTGAATTTTATAACGACCGTTGGATTTAAGTTGGTAACATTTCAATGTCATCAGTAATTCCATTCTGATACACTCTACTAATTAACAAATGTAAAACAGATGCAGGACTGGGGTTATTTCACTAAAAGCATCCTCAGAGTTTTAAACGTTGCAATCTTCACGAACAGCATCATTCTGTCACGACAAAATTCATCCATTTTATTATGTTCGCAGTTGTGCGCATTACTGCTATCCCATAGCGTGAGAGGTGCTCCCTTCTGTCAGCCTCGGAAATCTGGATCCCAGAGGTAAAAGCTTCTTTTAATTACACATTTTTAATTTTGGCGTTAGACATGACTAAAACGGTTAAAATCCTATAAGTGAAGAACAAAAATCACATAACTTTCTCTAGCTCTTCTGCAAACAAACTGTTCTTACAAAAGATTATACTGATAATCAAGATAAACGTTACCAGAAATCGTCTTACTATTTAGCTCCTTATAAATAGAAGGGAAATAAGAGAATATACCAGGCTAAAGCGACAATCAAGCTTTTTCAATGAATAAATAAACGTATTTATTGAAATAACGCTAAACATACGTTGATCATCATCAATCGCACGGGTCCACAGACCGTACGTGCTTTTGCAATACACAAAATAGTAAGCAACATTAAAAAACAAGAAAATTAAACGAGTAAACACGAAAATAGAAAACAAAGATATTCAAATACAGCATCTTAAATTTACAATACAGATTCCGATGTATTTATATACCTTATTATAGTAGTCAAATACACTTAAAAGAAATATATATGTAATACTAACGCCACAACAAAACAATGACCGAAAAGTATGATATAAAGCATTATCACTTTTTATTAGCCCATCTTATCGCCTTCTCAGATCTCAATTGTCTCCCCTTAAGTAGTAATTTGAGATAGGAGACTTATGGCCTGTTTATTGAAATTTCGAAGTAACGGCTATAAGTTTCTGAAGTGCCAGTACGCCACGCATTGCGGCACTTCGTCTGGAATGAAAAAAACAAAACAAAAGCAAACATATACTCTATGACAGGAACCGTAATCATGACCTTTATGATAGTACCTTCCCACGTTACGCATTAAGCCACCAAGCAGTTGTAAAAACGCCTCCAGAGTAGGCTACATAACTCAAGAACGTAGTTAATGAATGCTCAGTGATTGGTTCGAGATTTACAAGATTTTTGCGACATTAAATCTTGAGAACGAGCTGCCAAAAATCGATATTTCTATACTCGGGTAGCAGTTTAAAAGACATTCTAAGCCATTTTTTCAACCTGCTTTGCTTTAACACCGACTTGTCAGCACCTGATGCTCACACGTTTAACGCTATGTAGCTGCGTTATTTTTATCCGGGGACCAAGCATTGCCGATCTCAAATTACTTATATTAGTCACGTGCACAATCTCGCAAATTACTTTGGTGTAGTTCATTAACACCTGTATACCTGGTTTTGAAAATACTTAACTACTTATTATTCAGTATAGCAATATTTATGTTAATTATCAGCATGTTTATAAACAGTTACTATGAAGCCTTAATACCAATAATTACAGATTCTTAATTACTTCACCATATTTACTTTAATTAAGTATCTAACATTTATTCTCTTTAATAAAATCTACATTTTTCTAAGGTCAGAGGGTTACTTATTGTTCAGTATAGCAATAAGTGGGTAGAGAAAGCATTCTACTCAAACCAAAAATTCGATACTGAGATTTCACCGGAAATATATTTTCAGAAGTCCTGAATAAAAAAAAGCATTTTTAGAAAAAGGTCAGCGTGTGTGTCTGTGGACAACAAAACTGAAAAATGGAAAATTCCGTTAAATACCAAACTTGGTATTTAAGTTTAGTATCATCAAAAATGCAGCAGAAAGATTTTGAAAATCCCTCCTGTCAAACTACCCTCTACATGGAAACATTTTCTAAAAATTTGATCTCAAAAATGGCTCCAACGATTTTGAATAAAATACCGTATACTAAAGATACTTACATGCCAAATAAAATGTCTTGAATTTCCTGGGAACGGCGTCTGAAGACTTCTTTATTCTACATGAATTGTCCATAACTGGTAAACCGTAAGAGATAGACAAAAACTTACTGAACAAAAAATGTAGATTTCGTCAAAAAACACTTTTTATGTTCTTTTCATTTTTCCAAGATATTCCTTATTATTAATTTTAAAATACACTGGAAGTCCTCCGTGTTTCCTTTATTTTACTCCTAGGCATAAACGAAGCGAATTTCAATGACAATCGAATAGCGACAGCTTTTAAAAACAGGTAGAGAAGGTCATGTGGACGGAACATATTAGACAATTTTGCAGTACCTCTAATAATTTACTTTCCAGAATTCTTGATTTCTCAAAATATAATGTCGTTCTCGGTGGTGTAATGGTTACCATGCTAGCTTAATGTATCCAAGTTCGCTGGTTCAAACCCGGCGGAAGGCGATGATTAGCATGGCTTCCTTCGGAAGAGCAGTATAGCGCCGATCCCTGTCGTAGATTTACGGCACTTAAAAGAACCTCAAGCCTGATAAAGAGGCCTATGAGCAAAATTAAGCAATCTATCACGCCCTAAATAAAATGGGACGCTGAGAACCACAGCAGTTAAAAAGCGTCCATAAATAAAACTCTATTTCCATTTTCAAAACATAATAATTTGTTCATAAAAGTTGGAGCATTATTTCCAAAATATATTGCGTCATTTTCTTTAATGTACCCTTGGGAGGCAGTACAAATATTTTGAAACAAAGTCGTAAAATTGAATCGTGTAGAGTATTTTGAGTATGGAGGAATAATGAACAAAGTTTTGTAAAACAAAACAAAAGCAAAAAAAAAAAAAAAGGTTTTAAAGTTCGTCATAGTTCAAAAGCTTCAAGTGCTGAAAACAAACTATTTGAAAATTTAGCATTCATATTATTTTATTATGAAAAAATAGTTTTCAAAATGTTCAGTATGTGACCAATTTTCACAAATCACTCATCCTGAGATTCATTTTGGGTTCCTGAGCAGCACATTTTTAGAATGCAGAGCTCATCATATGGACTGTACAACTGAGAAGGAACCAGAATTTGCCTGTTGACCACCAGCAGTGTACGAGAATATTCCCTCGTTATTCTTCACACTGGTGCTCTCTTTTGTCACGGTTACTGGCTGGAGTTGCATTCCATGTCGAGAGCACTTGAGCAGTGCTACCAACCTGAACGCATATCTGTGAGACAGAAGCGCATTCACCCAGCTTCTACCTGGCAATAATTGGATCTCTCTTAACAATCTAAGAGCACAGAGTAGAGAATGGGATTTGCTGAAGCAAGAAGTCAAACAGTATGTAGCATTTGAGATTCAGCTGTTATGCGGAGAAAGAAATTAGAATAAGTGGAAGCGCGAAAAATACTCATATCTCTCAGATCTAAAACACTTACCATAATTCAAGTTTACAATACACTCGCTTATAGCTATTCTTCATCGTGCCCGTCAAGATCAAGTCATAAGATAACAAATGCATTATTATTTTTCTGCGTGCACGTTTTCTTGACCGTTTGAAATAAACTAAATGAATGTCTGCTAATTCTTCATATGTAAAGTCATTAATTGGTAAAGAAAGATTTATGACTGAATCGGTCCCTTGTTTCCTCACCGTGAATCACGTGAATACAGGTCGGCGGTGTGCGAATTGTACTAATCACAGGAGCTGGCCGTTGCATTATATATGTTTACACAAGAGAAGCATAATGCGGGGTTATAAATATATATATATATATATATATATATATATATATATATATACACACACACACACAAATACGCCCAAATACTCACAGGTGATCCCAGAATTCAACCACGCACACTGGGAGGATTGTAGACGAATCCTAGATAAACCCTTTGAGATAGGGGAGCTATTGTCCTTTTTGATATATGTCAAAGTTGTGGCATGTTTTCCAGATTGCATATCAGGGGCTGTAATTCAAAAGAACGTGGACGTATGTGTGAACTTTTTTCCATTCAGAATGCCTCATTTGTATGCCAGTAGCCTAAGGAATGCAGTATTGGTGCACAAGCAGTACGATATTAACTATTGGACTTGCAATGTTGGCACAGTTGCCTGTTATTTGAGAGTGTGCACGCCACTGATAACCGTTCTGTTGATTTCAGTTGAAATGCAGTTAGCTAGAGCGGTCAGCTATAACGTATTGGTGGGTGAGCCGATAGAGCGCTTGCCATTGCATCCCACGATAGTATTATTGCACCGCTCTCTGAAATGTTCATTGCAGTTTTTATAATTCTTTTGTTTTTTCAAATAGATATACAACTTGACCAGTACTAATGTGCTTGGTTTACATTTTTAGGTCAAGATCATAAACCCTCCAGTATACGTTACTGTCAAAAGACTGAATGAAATCTACGTAGCGTTCAGGATTCAATGGAGCAATTATTGTTTGTCAATGTACCAGCACAGATTAATTTAATAAAACAATTAGGTTTGATGATAAACCGCTGCTGTTGTTAGGATTCAAACAGTAATTCTTTGGTTTTGTCTATGTAAGTATTATGTCGTTTTAACCAATTTAGCTAATGTGCTTCTACAGTATTCTGCTTCGTAGGTGCAATCTCTGTAGGGCTGTTGCTGGTCGTCACATGGAACAATTCCTATGGTAAGCGTTGCAGTTTGTACTTCAGATATTACCTTAATTATCAAAGTCTCTTTTTATTTACCTTTCTTGCAGAGATGAAAAGGTAGAACGAGCTTTCCTGTGCATAGTTCTTAACTAGTTTTATAAAGGTACATGTTTTATTATGGAGACGCTTGTTCATTTTGTATTTCATTTGACACAATGATGATATTGTTTCGTAAATTGTAAACTGTACCAACAAATGTAATTTGTACGTACATACCCCGTCAATGTGTGATACACTATATTTTAGAAAGTCTTACGAGAGGCACGGAGAGGTGTTTAATGCAATTGTTATTCAAACATTCTCCTTGAAACTAAATGCCAATCGTAAGTTCCATTTATTTTATTTGTCAGTAGCGATAAATCATACCAAGCAACGCAGCAAAATGTGAACAGCTCACAATAAAATCCAAACAAAGGACACAATATAAAAGAAAGATACCTAAGGAGACTTGAACCAGCAACTCCCTCAGCATCTTAACCCGAAGCCCTCACACTAACCGTAAGGCTAAATAATGCAATTATATCTTCGTTTTCCGAAATTCAAGTGTTCAGGTCACGGCCCATGGCAGTTTGAACAGTGTGTGCTGACCCTTAGTGCATTTTGTGCTGTAGCAAACAATTTAGAACTAATATCCCATAGGCTCCCAACTCAAACTAAATATCTTGGACTCCCCTATAATCCTGCCAATTTTTGCGGTCGATTTCTGGGACATTCTACATATATATATATATATATATATATATATATATATATATATATATATATATACACAATAAAATGAGACTCTAGAGTGAACCAAACTTTAATGCCTCTTAATGGCTGATATTGAAAACAAATTGCTAAATTTTAAACATTGAGAAAAGGGTTTATTAGCTACCTATTTCTTAATTTATACAAAGTTAAAGCTAATAAAAATACATGTATAAAAGTAATAATGTGTTGTTACAATCTTTTTTGTTTTTTTTAAATTGAGTTCAAGTTTTTAAAATTTAGCATTGTAGATATAGCCTGAAATAGTTCTTAATTGACAGAATTAACTAGCGTAAATAGTTCATAAAAAATCCGCACCACGTCTGATTCTATTCTCAAAAAATCAGATGTGTTCCATTCACATGACTTTCTCTACATCTCTGTATCAAATTATTGTTAATAAGCTTATCCTTCTATCCACTTCATGCCAATCGAAGTAAACTTTAGCAGAAACGGTCTTATCACTTAGTTCCTTATAATTAGAAGGAAAATAAGGGGATACACTAGGCTAAACCGACAGTCACATGTTTTAAAATGTAGCTGCTATAGGATTTAAATCCATATTTTGCGTGTCCAGGAGTTGATAGTTTCATTTATGAGAAATGTTTAAGCATTTTAAAACAAACAAATAGCAAGGAATATCTCGAAAACGTTTAATTCTAGGGGGAAAATGTATATGACATAAATGGTGTGTTTTAGGGGCTCTACATGTTTTATGTGGTAAGTTTTTGTCTATCTCTTACGACTTACTAGTTATGCAAAACTAAAAAAAAAAGATCTTCTAGAATAAGGAGGTCTCTGAAAGCTCTTCCTAGAAAATTCAAGATATACATTTGGTAATGTAAATATATTAAGTATGAGAGATTTAATCAAGATCGTTAAAGCCATTTTGAGAAAATCAGAACTTTCGAAATGTCTTCTATGTAAAGGATTGTTGAAGGAGGGGTGTTTTCTTCAAAATCTTGGTGACGCATCCTTGCGAGACAAGGGAGACATAATATCAAGTTTGTTATTTAACGAACTTTTTGTTTTTGAGCTATGCTGCCCAGACACACACACAGAGAATGTTTCTATTTTTTTTGTTCAGGGGATCACAAAACATGTATTTCCGGTGAAATCTAGGTATCCAACAAGCAATGGTATTGGGCGCAATACAATACTTTCTCTATACACTATGTACATCCTACGTGCAGGTGGAAAAGAAGCTAGCTCACGCTATTTGAAGTGGAGAATATTTGGTGGCGGGCAAAGCTTCGGTACCCACGTTTAGAGCTAAGTAGATCCTAAGCTTACACTTTAGTCTAGAAACTTTGTTCCATAACAATGAAAACTAAAGCTCATTTCCTTAATTTGGATGTAGCAGACACACCTCCTTACGAGCCAAGGAGCACCATTGCTGTTTCTATTATGCTGGTACTTTGCCGCCTTTTCTTACAGATCAAGTCTCGACATGCAGGTTACACTACGTGATGTGAAATGCTTGTAATCTTGACAACAGCAACAAACTTTGTAATAGAAACAGGTTGAGGCAACAAACACCCACTTCACAAAGTATTTCTTGCATCGAAATCTACAAACAGAAGTTAATTTAACAGGAGTCGAAATGCCCTATCTTGCTATGTTGAAGTTTGACCCATTATCTCAGCAACTGTTTAACATAATGAGATAAAACTTTCAAGGTATTTGCAGCAATACCTTTACTGTTGATTGGTGAAAATCTAATTTGATTACAAGGAAAGGTAAAATTTTATTGACAACTTATTGTTTTTAAATTTTCAAAAAATAGCTAATCCATGTAATAATTTTTTTCGCTAAAATAAGCCCAATTAGATGCAAATGTATGGTGAGAAATTCAGTCCTTAGTGTTAAGTTGTTTCTGAGATAATAGGAGACTTCTACAGACAATTTTACTTCTTCAGACATTGCTTTCAAACATAACATTGAAAACAAAATGTGACCTAACTTTCCAAACGCAGCTTCGCAGTACTTGGAAACTCTCACCTGAAGGAAATATGATTGGGATTCCAAAGCTCCGAATGGCTAAAAGTAAGAGGTTCTCTCTTCTCTAACACTAATATTTATAGCCCTATTGATGCTTTACCAAACCAGAATGTTCTAAAAGTCAGGATTATTCTCAACAATATTTTTAAGCTACATACAATTGATGAACCTCTATGTAAGCTATACCAAACAGAGCGGGGGATTTGATATATTCATAAGCAATTAAAACATGAAGATATAAAAAAATCTGATGAGTTCCATTCACATGACTTTCTCTACATCCCCTCAACAAATTATTGCTAGTGAACTTCTACTTCTATTTACTTCATGCTAATCGAGAAAAAATTAGCAGAAATAGTATTATTACTTGCTTCTTTGTAATTAGAAGCGAAATAAGGGAACACTACCTATAGGTTAAAATGATAGTCCAAAGCTGGTTGCTATGTGACTGAAGTTCCTTTGTTTGTATGGACAGGAGTTGACAAATTCCTGTATGAGAAAAGTATAAGTTTTTTAAACCTGAAACCCATAACAAGGAATATCTCAAAAACGATTAACTCCACGAAAAAAAAAATATCAATGTGTGTTTTATCGTGATCTACTTTTCTTGTGTAGTAAGTTTTTGTCTATCTCCTACGGTTTACCACTTATGCAAAATTCAGTAAGAATCATCCAGAATAAAGAAGTATTTTGAGACTATTCCCAGAAAGTTCAAGATATACAATTTATTTGGCAAGAAAATATCTTAAACATAAGAGATTTTAATCAAACTCGTTAGAGCCATTTTTAAGAAAATCAAAGTTTTCGAAATGTTTTTCATATAGTTGGAGGTGGGAGCATTTTCTTGAAAAACTTCGTGTCGCATCCTTGGAAGATACCAAACTTAAATACCAAGTTTGGTTTTAAACGGTCTTTTCGTTCTCGAGCTATATTGCCCACAGATACACACACACATATTTTTCTAAAAAATTTGTTTTGATTCATGGGGTCTCAAAACATATATTTCCGGTGAAATATCGGTATCGAATTTTGGGTGCAATACGATACCTTCTCTATACACTATGTACATAGTACGTATACAGAAAGTAAAAATTATGAAAATCCCAATTTAACCCCACTTAACAACGTAGTTTTCCCTTCTCTTCATTACGTGAATTAGGTCTTGTAATTCTATAAAAGCAGAAGTTTATTCTAGCTTTCGTGTAAATCTCTGAAAAACACCATAAACTCCTATATGTAACGTAAGAATACATGATTTTTTAATTTTTAAAAATAACCAATCTATATTCATAAAAACGATTTCGTTAAAATAAAGCCTATATAGGTGCAAATTTGTGGTAAAAATTTCAGTCCGTAGTGTCAATTATTTTCTGAAATAATGGGTAATTGATAGACAATTTAACTTCTTCAGAAATTGCTTTCAAACATTATATTAAAAAAAGTAACCTAATTTTCCAAACACAACTTTGCTGTACTTGGAAACTCTCACATGAAGCACATATGAGCGGGATACGAATTCTGCGAGTGGCTAAAGTAAAACTTTCCAATTAGATAAAAAAATCTATTTTGTAACACAAATATTTACAAAGTAATTTATGTTTTATCAAGTGAGAGTACCGAAATGCTCTAAAAACACTACGCTGAACTATTTTCAGCAATAGTTTTAAACTATTTACAATTAACATACTTCTAAGAAAGTTATACCAAAATGAGCAGGGTATTCAAAAATTCATATGCAAATTATTAAAATATAAAAATTGAAAAAAAAATATGAAAATTCTATTTCCACTCCCCTTAAGGAAAGTAGTATTTACTGCTGGAGCAAATCATGTGGGTCAGTTGAAATTGTATGGAATTTATTGCTTATGCAACAAAGTCACACGTTGAATAAGCCAACACAATTTACATATACATAGACTATTCACACTTACACATTCATCTCTATGATGCAATCCTCGATATTTAATGATTAGCTTCAAATTAATATGTTAGCATACTAGTTAATTATTTTGTGCATAGCCAAGTGTACACCTTAAACGCAAATGGCGTAGTGATGAATCTTTTCCACTCACAAAATCAATATTCTTTTTCGTATCCATGACAAAAAATAATGAATTCTCCTTAAGTACAGTACATCAGCTTTCATTTGTCCTTAATCTCTATGTATAACAAAATGAGCAACGATGTGAAAATGCAGCCATCTTGAAATTAATATGATTTAATTATAGATTAACTATTTACACGCAATAAATTACTCATAAGGCAATTATAACATTTCAAAGTGCATAAGTTTATATTCTAGGGCTTTCTATTCATTATATTTTCTATGCTGCGTGGTTTGCAACGAATAAATATACACCCATTCATTCCCAACTACATATTCACTCACTTAAAATACAATTATATTTTCTTTTCGATGTTTTTTTTTTTTTTTCTGTAGCCAGCTTACCCTTTACGACTGACATCCCCCTAGAACTTGAGGAAGCCCAGAGGCCAGAAGCCCTTTGGGGAGCCAACAGCACGAATCTGGAACGATTAGTCGGCCCGGAGCCATGCATAAGCGTGAGGAAGTGGATGATATTAAGAAATGTAAGCAAAATGTATGACAGGAAAGGTGATAATGGAGCGAATGGTGGAACGAGTGGCAGTGAAAACCGAAGAACCCGGAGACGCCGCTTCGTCCACCACAGTTCCCACACGTGAGCGCTTGGTATCGAACCCGGACCGCCTACGTAGGACGTGAGCGGTCTAACCGCTCGGTCACGCCGCCACACAATTATATTTACAAAGATGAATATTATTACTCATAATTCATTCAACAGCTTTTTAAAAAAACTGTTTTACACATATGCATATTCTTCCTTTCATTATAATTTTTAATTTTTTAGTGCGAGGGCTTATTCCCGTCACACATGTCTTCAAGCATTTCGATGTTATGCTGCAAAGTGCAAGTGCAAGAAAGCCCGCAGTTTGAGAGTGAAATTAAATTTGAGTAAGCCCTCATTTGAATGTAGCGTCTTGGTTTACTAAATAAGCCAGAGCTTTCACGTATGCTACTGCTGACTTGGACATAAAACGTCCACCACGAGGAATTCAGAAACTCTGTAGTGCGTGGCATTTGAACGTGGAGTCTCCCAGTTACAAAAATAGGAAATACAACTGTGCGTCAGTTGATTCTTCCACTTGAGAACAAAATATTGCGAGCCTCAGTAGTGGAAATATTGTGCGCTGAAAAGGCATCCTGTGGAAGTGGCGCTCTCAACCACGCTGGCAACACGCGTAAAAACAAGGCTCAGACCGACCAACGCTGGAATAGCGTCCCTCATTCTTTTGTCACGGAGAGTCCTTACGGTGCATGCCAGCGAGTCGTGATCGATGTATACAATAAACAATCGATTCCCTTCTGAAGCGCCACCTCTGCCTCAGAGATAACGACCACTTTAGCGAAAAGCAGCTTGCTCTTTAATAGGAATTGTTTCCTATACAAGTCTATCAGCAGCAATCTGAGTAGAGTTTCTGGTTTATTCAGAGAAAATGAAAACCGCAATTGAATTAGATGGACTATCTCACTATTAACATAATTTTCTTGAAACATTTGGAAAATCCATAGTATGTAATATATCTTTTTGAAATTTATTTCACACAAAACAATGGAATTGTTGTCATATTTTCAAAACTCCAGCATGCAGGATTATTTAAATGGTAAATAAACATTGGTCGAATGCGTCATGTACCATTTGAGAACTAATGTAAGTATTACAATCCTAAAATGATAAATTATTAATAGTATATTTCGCTGAATTGTCTTATCAAATATAACTCGGTTTTCATCTCTTAGAACAGTTCGCTCCGGTCGTGAATTATCAGCAATATGAAATGGTATTATGATAATGTTTACTTTCTCAAATACATATGTGCATAATAGGTAGAGAAGGTATTGCATTCCACCCAAAATTCGATACGGAGATTTTGCTAGAAATAATGTTTTGAGACCCCCAGTCCAAACAAAAGCATTTTTATAAAAAAAAAAAAAAAGCACTGCGTATCTCTGTGTGTGTATGTTGTGTGCGCGCGCCTGTGTGTCTGTAGAGAGCATATCTAACTCAAAAACGAAACGTCTGTTCAGTACCAAACTTGGTATTTAAATTTAGTATCTTCCAGGAATGCGACACAAATATTTTAGAAAAATCCGCCTAAACCCAAACTTCCCTTACATGGAAAAATTTTCGAAATATTCGATTTCCTAAAAAAATGCTTTGCTGACGTTTTTTAAGTGGCGTATATTACATGACTATTAAATGTATATCCTGGGAATAGTCTCTGAAGTCCTCGTCATTCTGAATGGTTTTTGCATAAATGGAAAACTTTAACAGATAAAAGCTTACTACAGAAAAATACACATCTCGTTAAAACACAATTTATATCATACATCCGAGATATTTCCTGATGTTGTTTTCAATTTTAAATTATTTATACTTTTTGCAAACGGGAAGATGCATTTCGTTTTATATCTCTTTTGCCTTACTTCCAGCCATGCACAGAGAACCGAAGTTCAGCTTTTGAAGGACTATCGCTTTAGCCTAGTGACGTATTCCCTGATTTCCCTTCTGGTTATTAATAACTAAGGACCATTTATACTAATGTTTAGCATAAAGAAGATAAAAGTGTAATCTTCTGTAGAATATTTTGCTAGCAGAACAGATACAGAAAGTTGTGTGAATGTAAAACATCAAATTTTATTATCCAATAAAAATGTTTCACACATTGAAGTTTTAAAAGTATTGATCAGCATAAAACATAGAGTTTAGAGTAAGATACTGATTTGCTTTGTCATAGTTTTATATGAACCCCAAATTAGTATAGAAAAATTATTACTTTTGGCGTTTGCAAATCTCTTTTTTTCCCTCAAAGGTTAGTAATTTATATCTCAAAATTTTAGCGTTACTTAAAAAATTAGATGGTCTTTTTCTTTAATGCACCCTTGGGAACCAGTACAAAACTTATCAAAAAAATTAGTAAAATGTTTAATTGTGTGGATATTTTGAGAATGGAGGAACGCTGGAAATATATTTGCGAGAAGCAAGGCTTAAAATTGGGTGTGCTTATTAATAGCTTCGGTTAAAATGCGCCAAATTTGAAAAGATTAGCTATATATGTTTTATTGAGGTGCAAAACTCACATAACTTCATTATGAAAGAAATGTTTGAGTATTGCATTCACATGACTTTCTCTACAAACAATTGTTACGTAAGATGATTCCTTTATCCATATGATGGTAATTGAAATAAACAGCAGAAATTGTCTTACTGCTTGCTTTCTTCTAAGTAGAAGGGTAAAAGTGGAACACACTTGGCTAAAGCAATAGCCAAATATTTTAGAATCTCATCGCTCTTTGAAAGAATTGAAATTCGGTTCTCCTTTGCATGACCAGAAGTAAAACAAAACAGATATGAAATGTAAGGTGTCCTCCCACTTGAGAAAAGTGTAATTCGTTTAAAAGGGATACTAATAACATGGAACACCTGGGAAGCGGCTAACTCTATAAAACATGCATATGACAGAAATTGTATATTTTAATGAGGTCTATATTTTCCGAGTAGTAAATTTTTGTTTGTCTCTTACGGCTTAAGATTTCTACAAAAGACATTCAGAATCAAGGAGTTTTCAGAGGCTATTTCCAGAAAATTCAAGAAATGAATTTTGTTTCTCATAGATATCTACATATGGTGTTTTAATCAAATCCTTTAGACCAATTTTTTTAAAACATTACATTTTCGAAAAATATTTCATGTAAAGGGGTAGGTGAGTGTATTTTCCTGAAAGTCATCGTGTCGCATCCTTGGAAGATACCCAAGTACCAGGTTTGGTACTTACCCTTTTCGCTTTTCAGTTATGCTGTCACAGACACGCGCACATCAGAACATACACACAATAATTTTTACTTTCTCTACACGTACTATATATAGTGTATAGAGAACATATAGTATTCCACCCAAAACTTGGATAACGATATTTCACCGGAAGTATGATTTGATGTTTTCTGAGTCCAAAAAAGCATTTTTAGAAACAGATACATGTGCGCCTGTATGTACCTCTGGATTGCATAGCTCAAAAACTAAAAAACCGTTAAATACCAAACTTGGAATTTAAGTTTTGCATCTTCTAAGGATACTACACAAAGATTTTGAAGAAAATCCCTCCACTTCAAACTACCCTTTTCATGGAAACTTTTTTAAAATGTTTTTCTCAAAAATGCCTGAAACGATTTTGGATAAAATACCGTATATTAAAACTACTTACAACACAAATAAAATGCATATCCTGAATTTTAGGAAATAGCTTTTGAAGAGCTGTTCATTATGGATGAGTTTTGCAGAATTTTGCATAACTGCTAAACCGTAAGAGATAAACAAACACTTAATATACAAAAAAATTTAGATCTTATTAAAACCAAAATTTCAGTGACATCCATTTTTGTTGCAGAGATGACTATTTCCGAGATATTCCTTGTTATATCCAATTTTAAACTATGCAACTTCTCAGACGGGGTCACCTTTCGCTTCATCCATGTTTTGTTTTTCTGGAAATGCAAAGCGAGCCGAACTTGAATTGTTCATATTTGACCAGCTTTTAAAGGATTTGACTATCTCTTTAACCTGGTGAATTCCATTACTTCCCTTCTGCTTGTAGGGAACTAAGTAGTTAGACTAATTATGTCTATCTTTATCTAATTTAGTATAATTTAGATAGAAGAATAATCTTTTGTAACAACAGGTAGATAAAGTCTTGAGAGTACAGCACATCACATTCTTGTAAAAATATTTTATTCGATTCAGGGGGCCAGAAAATAAGTATTTCCGCTGAAATCTGGTATCGAATTTTTGAATGGAATACAATATCTTCTAATTAGTACATTGTATATGGGTGCTAAAAAAGTAAAAATAGTTTAATTTTTACAATGTTTGATCAAACTTCACAACTGCATCATCATAAAAGAAAGCATTCCCGGGTTACAAGAAACAGGCTTAATTAGCTTGTTAGGTTGCCTTGTGTGGTAACTTTTACTGAAGCTCACTTTAACGCCCGGTTTTATAATGTACAGTCAAGTAAGCGTAAAGATTAGTATATTTACGGTCGCAGTAATGTTACAGTAAACGATGGTTTGGAGAGTAGAGTCAGACGAAAAGATTCCATGCCATAGCCGGGATTTGAACCAGGGATCTCCCGGTCTCTAGCCGGTTGCTCCACCACTTAGCTATCCTGGCAACATGCTAGCATGGCATTGAATTTCTCAACTGACTGAATGTTTCCCGGTAAACCACAAGGTGACCTCAAATTATTTTGAGATGACATACCCCAATGGCAACTTACTATGCCGTAAGCACGTTTAGTCCCGGGATTCATACTTTAGCCAACTATTGTGGTCAATTCAGCCAGACTCTCCCTATCCAACATCTGTCCTGCATACGTGTGAAAAAAACACCAATTGACACTAATTAAATAATTATTTTTCAATTATGCAAAAGTTACACATTACTGGACTTTTCATGTTTGAAATGTTCTATTTTAAGCTTCTGAGTGGTCAGCAAAGAAATCTGAAGTGCCTTTCTGTAGTGTGGATATAGCAGACAAGAAGTCCCGAGTTTGACTCTCGTTTACGGTGAGTTACCAGGATAAGGTTTTGTTTCCGGGGTTTTCCCTCATCCTGAGAAAGCGAATATAGGGTTCTATGGATCCTGGGTTAATTTCAGAATAATTTCACCCATTTCATAAATGTCCAACTAGGTTAAAGAATGTAAAGCTACAAAAATTATGTTTTGCAATCTGCAAATGGTTTTGTGATTATGAAATACGAATATTTGCAGTTTATATGTACAAGGGCATACTTTAAAGTCCTTCTTCGTTTACTACTGCTGCTACCACAGCACCACTGCTACTGCTGCTGCCGCCAATTCTCCTACTCCTACTCCTTCTGCTCCTACTCCTCCTACCCCTCCTATCACTACCACTACCACTACCACTACTACTACTACAACTACTGTTTTGGAAAAACTTTAGAAGGCTGCGCCATGACCGACTGTTTATGAAATGATATAATGTTTTATTTATGGATATTCTTTAACTGCTGTGATTCTCAACGTCCCATTCTATACTGGGCGTGAAAGACCGCTTCATTTTGCTTGGAAGCCTCTTTTTCAGGCGTGAGTATTTTTACGTGCCGTAAATCAATGACACGGGACCAACGACTTTACTTCCCCTCCGAAGGAAGCCAAGCTAAGGATTTCTACGCCCAAAAAACTCCATTGTCCTCCGTTGGGTTTGAACCCACAACCTTGGGTATATGAGGTCAGCATGGTAACCAATACAGCACGGAGGCCGGCGACCAAGAGTTCAAACCACAATCTCACTCCTGGCTAGTACAGGGACTAATCTGAGTGGGAGTGCACAACAAGCAATATCACTGCTGGCTAGTACAGTGTCTAATGTGAGTGTGAGTGCTCAACAAGCAATATCACTGCTGGCTAGTACAGTGTCTAAAGTGAGTGTGAGTGCTCAACAAGCAATATCACTGCTGGCTAGTACAGTGTCTAATGTGAGTGTGAGTGCTCAACAAGCAATATCACTGCTGGCTAGTACAGTGTCTAATGTGAGTGTGAGTGCTCAACAAGCAATATCACTGCTGGCTAGTACAGTGTCTAATGTGAGTGTGAGTGCTCAACAAGCAATATCACTGCTGGCTAGTACAGTGTCTAATGTGAGTGTGAGTGCTCAACAAGCAATATCACTGCTGGCTAGTACAGTGTCTAATCTGAGTGGGAGTGCACAACAAGCAATATCACTGCTGGCTAGTACAGTGTCTAATGTGAGTGTGAGTGCTCAACAAGCAATATCACTGCTGGCTAGTACAAGGTCTAATGTGAGTGTGAGTGCTCAACAAGCAATATCACTGCTGGCTAGTACAGTGTCTAATGTGAGTGTGAGTGCTCAACAAGCAATATTACTGCTGGCTAGTACAGTGTCTAATGTGAGTGTGAGTGCTCAACAAGCAATATCACTGCTGGCTAGTACAGTGTCTAATGTGAGTGTGAGTGCTCAACAAGCAATATCACTGCTGGCTAGTACAGTGTCTAATTTGAGTGGGAGTGCACAACATGCAATATCACTGCTGGCTGGTACAGTGTCTAATTTGAGTGTGAGTGCTCAACAAGCGATCTCACTGCTGGCTAGTAAAGTGTCTAATCTCAGTGGGAGTGCTCAACAAGCAATCTGACTGCTGCCTAGTGAAGTGTCTAATCTGAGTGGGAGTGCTCAACAAGCGATCTCACTGCTGGCTAGTACAGGGACTAATCTCAGTGGGATTGCTCAACAAGCAATCTGACTGCTGCCTAGTGAAGTGTCTAATCTGAGTGGGAGTGCTCAACAAGCGATCTCACTGCTGGCTAGTGAAGTGTCTAATCTGAGTGGGAGCGCTCAACAAGCAATCTGACTGCTGGCTAGTGAAGTGTCTAATCTGAGTGGGAGTGCTCAACAAGCGATCTCACTGCTGGCTAGTACAGGGACTAATCTCAGTGGGATTGCTCAACAAGCAATCTGACTGCTGCCTAGTGAAGTGTCTAATCTGAGTGGGAGTGCTCAACAAGCGATCTCACTGCTGGCTAGTGAAGTGTCTAATCTGAGTGGGAGCGCTCAACAAGCAATCTGACTGCTGGCTAGTGAAGTGTCTAATCTGAGTGGGAGCGCTCAACAAGCAATCTGACTGCTGGCTAGTGAAGTGTCTAATCTGAGTGGGAGCGCTCAACAAGCAATCTGACTGCTGGCTAGTAAAGTGCCTAATCTGAGTGGGAGTGCTCAACAAGCAATCTGACTGCTGGCTAGTAAAGTGTCTAATCTGAGTGGGAGTGCTCAGCAAGCAATCTGACTGCTGGGTAGTAAAGTGCCTAATCTGAGTGGGTGTGCTCAACAAGCAATCTGACTGCTGGCTAGTAAAGTGCCTAATCTGAGTGGGAGTGCTCAGCAAGCAATCTCACTGCTGGGTAGTAAAGTGTCTAATCTGAGTGGGTGTGCTCAGCAAGCAATCTCACTGCTGGGTAGTAAAGTGTCTAATCTGAGTGGGAGTGCTCAGCAAGCAATCTCAGTGCTGGGTAGTAAAGTGTCTAATCTGAGTGGGAGTGTTCAGCAAGCAGTCTCACTGCTGGCTAGTAAAGTGTCTAATCAGAGTGGGAGTGCTCAGCAAGCAATCTCAGTGCTGGGTAGTAAAGTGTCTAATCTGAGTGGGAGTGCTCAGCAAGCAATCTCAGTGCTAGGTAGTAAAGTGTCTAATCTGAGTGGGAGTGCTCAACAAGCAATCTGACTGCTGGCTAGTAAAGTGCCTAATCTGAGTGGGAGTGCTCAACAAGCAATCTGACTGCTGGCTAGTAAAGTGCCTAATCTGAGTGGGAGTGCTCAGCAAGCAATCTCAGTGCTAGGTAGTAAAGTGCCTAATCTGAGTGGGAGTGCTCAGCAAGCAATCTCAGTGCTTGGGTAGTAAAGTGTCTAATCTGAGTGGGAGTGCTCAGCAAGCAATCTGACTGCTGGGTAGTAAAGTGCCTAATCTGAGTGGGTGTGCTCAACAAGCAATCTGACTGCTGGCTAGTAAAGTGCCTAATCTGAGTGGGAGTGCTCAGCAAGCAATCTCACTGCTGGGTAGTAAAGTGTCTAATCTGAGTGGGTGTGCTCAGCAAGCAATCTCACTGCTGGGTAGTAAAGTGTCTAATGTGAGTGGGAGTGCTCAGCAAGCAATCTCACTGCTGGGTAGTAAAGTGCCTAATCTGAGTGGGTGTGCTCAGCAAGCAATCTCACTGCTGGGTAGTAAAGTGTCTAATCTGAGTGGGAGTGCTCAGCAAGCAATCTCAGTGCTGGGTAGTAAAGTGTCTAATCTGAGTGGGAGTGTTCAGCAAGCAGTCTCACTGCTGGCTAGTAAAGTGTCTAATCAGAGTGGGAGTGCTCAGCAAGCAATCTCAGTGCTGGGTAGTAAAGTGTCTAATCTGAGTGGGAGTGCTCAGCAAGCAATCTCAGTGCTAGGTAGTAAAGTGTCTAATCTGAGTGGGAGTGCTCAACAAGCAATCTGACTGCTGGCTAGTAAAGTGCCTAATCTGAGTGGGAGTGCTCAACAAGCAATCTGACTGCTGGCTAGTAAAGTGCCTAATCTGAGTGGGAGTGCTCAGCAAGCAATCTCAGTGCTAGGTAGTAAAGTGCCTAATCTGAGTGGGAGTGCTCAGCAAGCAATCTCAGTGCTTGGGTAGTAAAGTGTCTAATCAGAGTGGGAGTGCTCAGCAAGCAATCTCAGTGCTAGGTAGTAAAGTGTCTAATCTGAGTGGGAGTGCCCAGCAAGCAATCTCAGTGCTAGGTAGTAAAGTGTCTAATCTGGGTGGGAGTGCTCAGCAAGCAATCTCAGTGCTAGGTAGTAAAGTGTCTAATGTGAGTGGGAGTGCTCAGCAAGCAATCTCACTGCTGGGTAGTAAAGTGTCTAATCCTGAGTGGGAGTGCTCAGCAAGCAATCTCAGTGCTAGGTAGTAAAGTGTCTAATCTGAGTGGGTGTGCTCAGCAAGCAATCTCAGTGCTAGGTAGTAAAGTGTCTAATCTGAGTGGGTGTGCTCAGCAAGCAATCTCAGTGCTAGGTAGTAAAGTGTCTAATCTGAGTGGGTGTGCTCAGCAAGCAATCTCAGTGCTAGGTAGTAAAGTGCCTAATCTGAGTGGGAGTGCTCAGCAAGCAATCTCAGTGCTAGGTAGTAAAGTGCCTAATCTGAGTGGGAGTGCTCAGCAAGCAATCTCAGTGCTTGGGTAGTAAAGTGTCTAATCAGATTGGGAGTGCTCAGCAAGCAATCTCAGTGCTAGGTAGTAAAGTGTCTAATCTGAGTGGGAGTGCTCAGCAAGCAATCTCAGTGCTAGGTAGTAAAGTGTCTAATCTGGGTGGGAGTGCTCAGCAAGCAATCTCAGTGCTAGGTAGTAAAGTGTCTAATGTGAGTGGGAGTGCTCAGCAAGCAATCTCACTGCTGGGTAGTAAAGTGTCTAATCCTGAGTGGGAGTGCTCAGCAAGCAATCTCAGTGCTAGGTAGTAAAGTGTCTAATCTGAGTGGGTGTGCTCAGCAAGCAATCTCAGTGCTAGGTAGTAAAGTGTCTAATCTGAGTGGGTGTGCTCAGCAAGCAATCTCAGTGCTAGGTAGTAAAGTGTCTAATCTGAGTGGGTGTGCTCAGCAAGCAATCTCAGTGCTAGGTAGTAAAGTGTCTAATCTGAGTGGGAGTGCTCAGCAAGCAATCTCAGTGCTGGGTAGTAAAGTGTCTAATCTGAGTGGGAGTGCTCAACAAGCAATCTCAGTGCTAGGTAGTAAAGTGTCTAATCTGAGTGGGTGTGCTCAGCAAGCAATATCAGTGCTGGGTAGTAAAGTGTCTAATCTGAGTGGGTGTGCTCAACAAACGATCTCACTGCTGGCTAGTAAAGTGCCTACAAAATTTCAATTTAATACATTCTGTCCTTATTCTTTATTGTTCAGCAGCTTTATTTTTCGTTACAAGAATTAGTTTACAGAGTAGTACTTTTTAATAAAAGAATTATATAAAGGTCGTTATTTTTGCGTAATTTTAGTTGTGTTTTTTTGTTGTTGCACTCTTTAAATAACTAGAAAATGTTGACATATTTTAATTTTTGTTGTCACGCAATAAGATGGGATATAAATAGTGTTATATTTTCTGGAAGGAAACGCACATGCATAAGAAGCGTTTATAAATATTGTAGTGGTTGTAAAATGTAGTGATTTATCTAGAATTGATACAATGATATTTACTTTAAAGAAAATCCGGGAAACAATTCTGAAATTAGCTGAAATTGGGTAAAGTTGTAGAAGAGTATGTTATCGTGATACTGAAGATATCACCCTTGACCTTGTTATGATGCCAGTTGCGCTGCAGCTGCCAATTTGAAGCAGGATATAAAATTGTATTCATATCTGCGGCAAGTCACATGGCAACTCAAATGGAGCATCTGGGGAATAGATCAGAACTTCGAGAGGCATTATCAGAACATTGGAATAATATTACACCGTATAAGTGTGTGCACATTGTGGCCAAAAGAGTAAACATGTGTTTCAAAGCCAAAGAAGGCCTAAACAAGTATTTGAATCATCTACAGTGTGGTTCAAAAAACAGGTTCTAAATGTATAATAGTAATTCGTTTCGTAGTCGGCTTACCCTCCCCGTATTTAGAACTGACACCCCCATAGGACTTATAGGCCGGTGCTTAGGGGACAGAAGCCTTCGGGGAGCTAAGGGCACGAAACCACAGAATGGAGAACCTGGAACGAATTGTTGGCCCGCATGAGCGTGAGGAAATGGATGTTACAAAATGTAAGTGAAAAGAATGATAGGTAAGGTGATGATAGAGCAATGAGGGAATGAGTGGCGGGGGAAACCGGAGAACCCGGAGAAAACCCGTCCACACGCCTCTGCGTCTACCACAAATCCGCGCTTGGGATCGATCCCGGGCCGCCTAAATGGGAGGCGAGTGGTCTAGCTACGGCGCCATAGTAATAATAATAATAATAATAATAATAATAATAATAATAATAATAATAATAATAATAAACATACAGAACGATACATGTCCCTAGACCAGATATTTAAAAACACCAATTTCTGTCCTTAAACGTTTGGGAGAAACTTAAGTCTTCCATACGAGGAATGTAAATAGCGAAAGTTGAAAAAGCTATAAGGATCATAAAAATACTTAGTTCAGAGGAATTCATATTTAATAATATATTCTTGTTCTTACAGTTTAATGTACTTTTCTAAAGTTGCGTCATGAAGAAAGGTATAACCAAAGTTGTTACGTCAGAGACTAGCGGTCATAATTTGCCAGGGTCTTCCCCTTGACTGAGGCTTTTTCAGGATTTCCTCAGTCCTCATATCTGACAAATAACTGGGATATATCCTAAACTTATGTCTGGGATGTTTATTTCCTTTCAAAAATATCATTGCATTTCTTGATTCATAGTGCATCCGTTTTATTACAGAAATAAAAAGTTATGTAGTGAGAGCCATCTGTAAGTGTTGTTGGGCTTCTCGCCAGGTAAGTACAGGGATTGACTCCAACGTTTCGAAGAAGTATATCATCCTCGTCTTCAGGGTAAACTGAACGGTTCCGCGTATTTACAGTTGCAGAGTGAAGCTAGCATCTGATTGGTTCGCGTGATACTTATCATCGGTGTCCATACTGTACTTAGTTGTTTTTTTTTTTTTGTAGTGTTCAACACCCGCTGTTACTACCTGTGGCACCGCAGGTGATGACACTGATGATACATGGAATGAAGATGGAGCACTGGTGGAATGCGATTGCGGGAGATATCGGAGAACCCGGAGAAAACCCACTCCTGCGCCGCTTTGTCCACCACAAACCCCACATGCGGTTGTTTAGGATCGAACCCGGGCCGTCTAGCTGTACTTAGTTGTAGACCTGGATCACGATTTCTTTCAATGACTATAAATGACTAGAAATGACTAGAAGCCCGAGAACCTTAAAGTTAATATGTCGTCAGGAAAGCTTCAGCTGTTTCTTTAATATTAATTATTTCAAAAGTAACATGTTTAAAGCTTTAAGGCACATTTGAGTGGAACCTAAACCTTAGTTGCCTGCACTAGTATCCTACACATGCCGTTTTTCCTTTAATTCAAGTTTAAAACTGCAGTTCTAGACAAAATATTTGGGAATAAACCTATAAAATTATTATATAAAATTATAGAGAAAATAGAAATGAAAATAAATGTAGATATTTTATTAATATGTTTCCTCCCAATTAAAAGTTTAAATTCTTCTAAACCAGTTTTCATAATCCTACCAAAGGCACTACAAAAAGTAGTTGAAATGGCCATGAGTGTTAGGTGATAGATAATGGACTGGCTACTCATTCCAAGGCAAATGTTGCAAGTTCAAATCGCAGTAATTGTGGCAAATGACGGGGAGAGCCCAAGTAAAATAACAGGAGTGATGCTTGGAAGTAAATAGGGCTACATTTGGTTGTAGTTATGTCGGTTTTCTCTTTTAATCATTTTAAAAAAAGTCATTGCTATTTTAGAGCAAAAATTGTATATATTTTTACAATATAAAACAGTCTTGATTACTGGTTGTTTATGGTTGAAGGTTAGTATAACATGAAATTAATCCTAGAGTACAACCCTGTTTGTATAGTTACGCTTAAAACAAGCTGAACTTATAGGTATGAACAGGCAACAAAGGATTAAAAGCCTCTTGTAACTAAAAGATATGACATAAAATGTACATTAATACAGCTTGTTGATTTAATCAACAAATGCTAAACATAAAACAGAGCACTGGACAGAAAATACGGTTAAGTATAGAAAATAAATGACCACTAGCTAATTAAATGAAACAGTAATATAGTTTTTGCATATCAGAAATCAACTATTTGTTTGGAAACGTTAAACAGTGTCGATGTCAGGCTAAAGCTTGTGAACCATAGGAAAAAAAAAAATGGTGATATTCTATTGTTCTTCAGCAAGTTTACAGCGGCTGTTCATGGATACAGAAAAGGATGTTGTTTACTATCAGAAATGATCGCTAGATGAAAAAAAGCAAAATCCAATACACTGTGCACCGTGATGCTTTGAATTCTGGTAAGCACCAAAGAGCGGTTTTGTTTGACATGGTTTCATGAGAGATTGTCCCTGCCCTGATGCTGACAGGTCCTGTGAAATGCTACCAAATTAACGTGATCTATTTTCACTGTCCTCACTTAATTTTGACGTACTCTTTACAATATTTCCCGCACAGAAACCGGCCCAAGCTGAAAACATAACCACAATTAAATTCTTGGGAGTTGCACATGCAATCCGAACTTCCAACCGCACAGAAACTACCAGAACACCAGGCTGGTATACTACGTTTTACTTTCTCTAGCGTGTACGACCAATGTGTATAGCGGATAGAGAATATAATTTTACTTTCTCTACACGTACTATGCACATAGTGTATACAGAAAGTATTGTATGCCACCCAAAAATTCGATGTCGAGATTTCACCGGATATATATATACGCTTTGAGGACCCCTGAGTCCAAAAGAGGCATTTTTAGAAAAAGCTCCGTGTGTGTATGTGTGGACAACATAGCATGTGGGGATAGCAGAAACGAAAAGAACCGTTAAATGCCAAACTTGGTGTTTGAGTTTAGTATCTTCCAAGGGTGCGACACGAAGATTTTCAGAAAATTCCCCCACCCCAAACTACCTTTACAAGGAATAATTTTCGAAATTTTTTATTTTCTCAAAAATGTCTCTAACGACGTTGATTGAAATATCTTACGTATAGGATATTTGTATACCAAACGAAATGTATATCTTGACTTTTCTGGGAATAGCTTTAACACCTCTTAATTCTGGATGACTTTTGAATAACTGGCAAACCGTAAGAGATGTACAAAAACTTACTACACAAAACATGTGGATCTCATTAAAACACACAAATAGGTCATATACAGTTTTCTTGTAGAGTTAACCGTTTTCAAGATATTCCGGGTTATTGGTTTCAATTTTAAGCCACTTAAACTTTTCTCAAATGGGAAGACATATTTTTTCTCGATTCTGGGTTTATATATATTGGCAACTAAAGATATTGGAATTTTAATTGTTTTACAAGCGACCGGCTTTTAAAGGACAGACTAATCCTTTAGCCTGTGCATTTTCTTACTTCTCTTCTATTTAAAAGGAAGATAGTAATAAGACTAATTCTGCTTCTGTTTAACTAGATTAGCACGATGATTTGATTAAAGTTTTGAATAAAAGGTTTGTTTACTGAAGCTAAAGGACATCATGTGAATGGAACACAGTAGATTTTTGCCCATCTACTTACAAGGAACCAAGAAATAAGGACAATTTCTGCTAATGTTTATCTCGATTATCATGAAGTACAAGAATAAGCTTTTAACAATATGTTTTAAAGAGATGTAGAGAAAGTCATGTGAATGGAACACATCAAACTTATTTATTTATTTACTGTAGCTTAACGTCCTTTAACCTGGTTAGTCATATTGGACGGTGAATGAAATTGATGAAATGATGTTCATATGATCTTGGAGACCATGGAGCTTAAAATTACTCAACATTCGTCTTCTCAGGATACGGGATAACCCCGAAAAAAAAAACTTATCCGCGTAAACCACTCTAAGCGAGATTCGAGTCCGCGACCCATTGAATGTGAGGTAGATGCGCTACCACCACGCTACCCAGGCGGGCAGAGAATGTATTGTATTCCACTATAAAATTTCATACCGAGTATATTCCAATCAAAACTTTGATACCGAGATTACTGCGGAAATAATGCTGTGTGGAACCTTGAATAAAGAAGCATTTTTAGAAAAAGCTACAGGTGCCTGTGTTTGTGTGTGTGTGTGTGAGCGAGCTCCTGTGAACACCAAAACTTAAAAGCCAAGCGTTGTTTAAATACCAAAATTGGTATCTAAATTCCGTATCTTCCAAGGATGGCCTACGAAGGTTTTCAGGAAAATCCCCCAATCCCAAATACCCTTTAAATGAAACCTTTTTTTAAAATGTTGACTTTTGTCAAAAATGCCTCTTGACGATTTTTATTAAAATAGGCACGGTATTGAAACAAAACCCTCTTTTTCTCCAACAAATATTTATTATTTCCACAAACTCATTAGAACAAGAATCTGCTCATAAATAACTTTCATCAATGCTATTAGAACAATTCTGACGTACATATTCTTTTAGACGTTCGCTTTGACGACAATTACTACTCCCTACAAAGTTCTCATCGCAACTCACTCAACTGCATTCCCAGTGAAAACTGAAAGCTGGGTAGGGCCCTTGTTATACCTGTTGGACACGTGACTTGAAATTTCCAAAAGCTGTCGCACGTGCAAAATACCGCAGATATTCACAAGCTTATTCAGGTGTAATGATGCGGGTTGCGACGTCAAAGAATCTTCCGACGGAACACTTGTGCTCTTCACATCTGCAATGTCAAAAGAACTTGCTGCCGGCACAGGTGACCATTAACGCAGTGTAACAATGGATGCCAACATTCAGCTATGACTTAGGAGGCAAACCTTATACACACTTCCGGCGATTTGGCTGCAGGGTGTAATCACATAATCTTCAAGATACCTTTATAACAAATGAAATGTATGTTTTGAATTTTCTGGGAATAGTTTCTAAAATCCTCTTCATTCTGGATGACTTTTGTATAGCTGGCAAACCGTAAGAAATACACAAAAACTTACTACATAAATAATATGCATCTCGTTAAAACACACAATTTATGTCGCATATATTTTTGTTGTGGAGCTAACCGTTTCCGATATATTCCTTGTTATTGGTTCCAATATTAAAAAACTGATACTCTTCACAAACAGAAGTCATCCGTATTTAGTTTGTTTTACTTCTCACACGAAATGAGAACGGAATTTCAATGACAATCACATAGCGACGCCGTTAAAAGCATATGACTATCGCTTTAGCCTACTGTATTCCCTTAGTTGCCTTCTACTTCCAATGCACTGATGATAAGACCATTCTGCTCATGTTTATGTCATTTTGAATGGAGTGTATAGAAAAATAATCTTTTGTAAGAATTTGTTTACAGAATAGGTAGATAAACTTACGTGAATGGAACACAGATTTTTAGAAAAAGGTCTGTCTGTGGACAACATAACTCGTACACAAAAACTTGGTTAAATAACAAACTTGTTATTTAAGTTCAGTATCTTCCTAGAATACGACATACTGATTCCGGGAAAATACCTGCCCCCAAATACCACTTACCTGGAACGTTTTTAAACAATTTTAATTTTCCCAAAAATGGCCCTTATGGTTTTGATTAAAACGCCAAATATTTAAGATATTTTTATAACAAATGAAATTCCTGCAAGTTCTTCATTCTGGATAATTTGGGTATGACTGATAAACGCTAAGAGATAGATAAAAATTCACTACACAAAATATGTAGTTCATATTAAAGCACCCGATTATACACCTTTTTTACAATTAACAATGTCCGATACGTTCCTTATTACTGCTTTTAATTTGTTTATGATTTACATAGCAAACAGCTATTAAAAGATTTGACTACTGCTTTAGACAAGAGA
This sequence comes from Hymenopus coronatus, assembly GCA_030762935.1. Classification (NCBI taxonomy): domain Eukaryota; kingdom Metazoa; phylum Arthropoda; class Insecta; order Mantodea; family Hymenopodidae; genus Hymenopus; species Hymenopus coronatus. The sequence goes on along the minus strand of CM060900.1, from coordinate 534,141,314 downwards.
ATCACGTTATTTCCCTTCTACTTATAAGGAACTAAGTAACCAGAACATTTGCTGAAGTATTATGTACAGAGTGAATGCCAAGTTTATAGTTTTCATGTTGTATATTCTTGAACGTCCATTATTCACGCAACTTCGCTTAATGTTGATGTTGGCTGCCTGGAGGTATTTCGACAGTCTTCATTATCACCTTCCAGCCGGTTTGCATCAAAATTAAGGTAAGCTGTGTGAATAATGTACGCCAAAGAATATTCAAGAGCATTTGTGCAAATGTTTATCTTGATTAGCAGGAAGCAGATAGAAGATAAAGATTTTAATAGAATAGTTTGTTACAGAATAAGCAGAGAAATTGGTGTGAATGGGACACATCCGAATTTTATATTCACATCCTCGACATAAATATATTTATTGGGAAATATGAGTGGTATAAGGGTGATGAATTGTTAACATGCAGAGAGGGCTTTTATTTTCATGTGGTCCGAAGAGATAAACGAATGCACAAACACATTAGACACGCGGGAAATAAATGTAAAGCGTCACTGACAAGGGGTCACTGTCACAATGACCTTACTCATCGAGCTCACATTTCAGTGAAAGTAGATCGAAAATACGAGGGTCATCCAGAAAGTGGCAGATGTTTGGTATAACTGAATAATAATGAAAGTTATCAACACAAACCTTTATTTACAAAGTTACACTACCTTACTCTACTTTTTCAACGTAATCTTCATTGCTATCAAGGTATTTATTGTCATGTGGTACTCTTTCACCGCTAAAGGTCTGAGCCGAGATGTCACTTTGAGGTCTCCATGGCTAGGAAATTTTTCCATACAAAAAGTCCTGTACGATATCCAAAGTGAAACTTCCGGTATTTCTGAATTATTTTATCTGCATTTGATTTCAGCTCTTCCATAACGATTGGTAAACTTCCACTGCGTCTTTTTCGTACATACTGGTTTATCCTTGATTACTCGTAAAGTATGCGCCATTTCCTCACTGAAGATTCGTTTATTGCATTATCACCATGCACTTGCGTTAATAGCAGATATTATTCGATTGGCCGAACATTTTGTGCATTCAAAAGTTCTTTGGTGGTAGAAAAGTATAATATTGGCATTCAACAACTGGTACCACGTGACAATAAATAGCTTGACAGAATGGAGATTACGTTGAGAAATAGAGTAAGATACTGTAACTTTGTAAACAAAGTTTTGTATCGTAACTTTCCTTATTATTTAGTAATGCCAAATCGTCTGCCACTTTCTGGATGACCCTCGTAAAAGTACACGGGTCCCAACTTTCTCTGCCATAAGCCCAAATGTACCAAGAAAACATAATTTACAAATAAGATATGATATTTAATTCCTTGCACATATGTATACCGGTGTTTAAAATATTAAACAGAGAGCTTAAAGCAATGACCTTCGTCCACCACTGAGGTACCTCGTCACTAGGGAAAACAATCTGATGTCTTCCATTCACACGACCTTCTCTAGCCAATCTACAAAGACGCTATTCTTACAGAAGCTTATTCTTCTCCCAAATTTGTACTAAACAAGATAAAACTTAGTTCCTAAAAGTGGAATGGGTGTAAGGGAATACACTAGACTATAGCGATAGTCAGATCTTTTAAAAGCTGACACTATGCGATTGTCATTGATATCCGGTTCTCTTTTATGGCCAGGAGTAAATCAAAAGAGATATACCACGAATGAGGACGTCCCATTTGAGAAAAGTTTGAGTACTTTAAAATTGAAACAGATATCAGAGAATATCCCTAAGTGGTTAATTCTACAAAAAATAAAATTATATATGGCATAAATTGTGTTTTAACGAGATGTACTTTTTTGCTTAGTAGTTTTTCTTTATCCCTTTCTGTTATCAGTTCCACAAAGGTCATGCAGATTGAAGGGGTCTTCAGAGGCTATTCCCAGAAAAGTCAAGTTATACATTTAATTTGTCATAAAAATATCTTAAACATGTGGTACTTTAACCAAAATCGTTAGAGCCATTTTTGAGTAAATCAAGATTTCCAAAAAAAAAAAAAAAAAAAAATCCAGGTAAAGGATAATTGGGGATTGGGATTTTCTGGAAAACCAGGAAGGTTTCGTTTCGTAATCGGCTTACTTTCCCCGTATTTGTAGGACTGACACCCCTCTAGGACCTACAAGCTAATACGTAGGGGTCAGAAGCCTGTCGGGGAGCCAACGGCATGAAACCACAGAATCAAAAATAAGTAATGCAGTACTTTTCTACTAGGTGCATGGTAATTAAGCCAATCCCACGCACGCTTTAGTGCCTAACTTTAGTGCTTCGAGGTGCAGGGGATCGTGGGTTCGAGTCCCTCCTTTGGCATGCGCGTTTGTGTGTTTGTAATGGTGTAAAAAGAAAACGGCAAATTAAAAGAAATGCAGGAAAGTGGAAAAAGGGGAAAGAAGAGAAAAAAAAACAGGAATACTTCGCCGGAGTCCAGATAAGACTCCGAACTTGTACTTTTTATTTTAAAAAAATCCAAAAGAACAGAGCTTAGCAACAACATTGCACTCTTTTATGTTCCCTAACAGCATCGTGTGCTTTAACTGACATTTAGATGAGTAGTGTACGCAATAGAGGAGTAATTTCCAAAAGATATATCAATGCTTTATGCAGTTTAAATGTAAATTTACATTTGTAGTTATATTTTGGGATCATTAAATCCCGCTTATATCCCACATTTGCTGATATGACGTACTGAATAAATATGTTTATAAAAGAGGCGTAGTAAAAGTGCCGTAATGATGTATTTACCTTGTTCACGTATAGATGTGTAACGTTCAGTGCAGTGCTGTAGCATTTGTGTACACTTCAGCTGCCTTGTTTGGTTGAGCCGACTATCCTGAGATGTCGGCGTAAGGATATACACGGGTGTAGCATTCCTTTCGTTTCATTGTTAGTTAATTTCTTGTATTAATCTATATAATGTGGTTGAAAATCCGTTGTTGATGAACCACTGTATAGGTGAAAGAATACAATACATTTATATTAGTAGTGAAAATTCTGGTTGATCAGCGTAGAGCAGAATATGTTTCGTGGCCCTTGGCCGGCCGCAAGGTTGCAGATTCTAGTACAGTTTTAGATTGAGCCTTTCCAATTGCCTACTGAGACAACATGGCTGTGGAACAGCTGATATCATAAGGGGTGTTACAAAAGTTCTTGGTGGCTCTTCTTCCCAATGTGTGACATGGGTGATGCGGAATTTTCTTGTGTTTCCAATAAGTGACGCGAGATTTTCTTGTGTTTCCAATATGTGACGCGGAATTTTCTTGTGTTTCTAATATGTGACGCGGGATTTTCTTATGTTTCTAATATGTGACGCGAGTGAGGCGGGATTTTCTTGTGCTTCCAATATCTGACAAGGGATTTTCTTGTGCTTCCAATAGTGACGATGGATATTCTTGTGTTTCCAATATGTGACGCGGGATTTCCTTGTGTTTCCAATATGTGTGGCTGGATTTTCTTGTGTTTCCAGTTTATGACACGGGTGACTCGGGATTTTCTGGAAAGAAGAGCGAATTTTCAGAAACTCCATTTTTACCCCTTATTTCGATCTGGTTCATTTACACATACCTAACTTAACGTAACGTAACCTAACCTCGACGAAATGTCATAATTTGTCGTTGGTAACGGCTCGCTAATGCCTCCACTCTCATCATATTGTGGTTTTCTAAAAGCACTTACAAATTACAAGGAAATCCCGCGCCACAAATTGGAAACTTAAGAAAATCCCGCGTCACATATTAGAAACGCAAGATAACCCCGCGTCACATAATGGAAACACCAGAAAATCCCACATCACCTGCGTCACATATTGGAAACACCAGAAAATCTCGCGTCACATATTGGAAACACAAAAAAAACACCCGTATCAACTGCCTCACATATTGGAAACACAAGAAAACCCCGTGTCACCCGCGTCACATATTGGAAAGAAGAGCCGCCAAGTTATTTTGCCATACCTGCTGTGAGATCAGCGTCCCGCAGCCATATTGTCTCAGCAAACAATAGGAAAGGCTCACTCTAAAACTGAACTAGAATCTGCAATCTCGCTAATCGGCCAATGGTGCTATTTGATAAGCGTGCTGAGCGGATAACAGCACATCCGCTGTAAATATACGAGTACTACAATTTGTCGTACATGTTGTTGCAAACAATAAATAAATAAATCAAGAGTTAACACAAATAACACTACTTACATATAATATCAATCAAGGGTTTAGGAAGTGTTCAAACTTACCAAATAGGCAGTTGCACGCTGCAATTAGTTTCCTCTGAGAAATGAACATTTCTTAACGAATATTAGTCAAGTTCCTCTAAAGGTGTGGACTTGTTTTGTAAAATTTCACTCATAATCACAGAGAAACATGGCAGGGACAGGGGAATCAAATGACGGGAGCCACTCGCAGATTCTCTACGGACATATGAGTCATAAATGAGTACTTTTGGGGGAACAGAATATTGGTACTCGAATAGGACCATTTCACTTAATATGCACTGAATTGCATCAACTAATAAACACGTGCCACGTTTGGAACACTGCCGACTCAAGACTTGCATTTCACTCCAAACTGCTAAGAGTCTAGAGTCGGTTCTACTCTAAGCTGATCATCCAGTTCAACTCATACTGAAGCCTGGAACTTCACTACCGACCGGCTAAGAATCGTGAAACATCCAGTTTAACTCACACTGAAGCCTGGTGCTTCACCGCCGACCGGCTAAGAACCGTGAAACACCCAGTTCAACTTACACTAAAGCCTCGCAATTCGCTACCGGTTGGCTAGCAAACGTGAAACGTCTAGCTCAACTCACACTGAAGCCCCGCGCTTCACTACCGGCCGGCTGGCAAATGTGAAACGTCTAGCTCAGCTCGCACTGAAGCCTCGCGCTTCACTACCGGTCGGCTAGCAAACGTGAAACGTGTAGCTCAACTCACACTGAAGCCTCGCGCTTCACTACCGGTCGGCTAGCAAACGTGAAACGTCTAGCTCAACTCGTCCTGAAGCCTCGCGCTTCACTGCCAGTCGGCTAGCAAACGTGAAACGTCTAGCTCAACTCACACTGAAGCCTCGCGCTTCACTACCGGTCGGCTAGCAAACGTGAAACGTCTAGCTCAACTCGCACTGAAGCCTCGCGCTTCCCTACCGGTCGGCTAGCAAACGGGAAACATCTAGCTCAACTCACACTGAAGCCTCGCGCTTCACTACCGGTTGGCTAGCAAACGGGAAACATCTAGCTCAACTCGCACTGAAGCTTCGCGCTTCACTACCGGTCAGCTAGCAAACGTGAAACATCTAGCTCAACTCGCACTGAAGCCTCGCGCTTCACTGTCGGCCGGCTAGCAAACGTGAAACATCTAGCTCAATTCGCACTGAAGCCTCGCGCTTCACTACCGGTTGGCTAGCAAACATGAAGCATCCAGTTCAACCCAACTGTAACCTCATGCTTCAGCTAAGTATAGTGAACACCCAGTTAACATCACATTGAAGCCTCGTGCTTCACCGTAAGCCAGCTAAGAATCGTAAAGCACCCATTTAACTCATACTGAAGCCTCGTGCTTCACCGTGAGCCAGCTAAGAATTATAAAGCACCAAGTTCAACTTACACAGGAGCCTCGTGATTTTCCGTAAGCCAGCTAAGAATCGTAAAGCACCCTCTTCAACTCACACTGAAACTTTGCCTTTCATTGTCGGCCGGCTAAGAATCGTAAAACACCCAGTTCAACTCGCACCAAAACCTCCCGCTTTATCCCGGCCGGCTAAGAGCAGTGAAATTGTTCGTCTCTTTACTGGGCATCCAGTCTAACTCACACCGGAGCTTCGTGCTTCACTGCGGGAGGATAAGAGCTGTAACACCTGTTCTGCTCTAAGCTGTTCAATAAGTTCAATTCACACTGAAGCCCTACATTTTACCACCAGCTCGCTAAGAACCATGAAATCTGTTCTGCTATATGTTGATCAGCCAGTTGAACTAACACTGAAGCCTCAGCTTCGCTCTGGTCGGTGCAGTGCCGTGAAACTTGCTCTGATCTATGCTGATCAACTAGTTCAATTCATATTGAAGCCTTGCGCTTCACCCCGGCCGGTTAAGACCCGAGAAGCCTGTTTTGCTCTAAGCTGATCACCCAGTCCCGGGACTCAAAGCCTTCTGAGATTTGAAGGAATAGTTCTTTCTCTGACACCTTGTCCAGTTTTTCTCCACAAGCATTTGCGTAGTACGTAGTCCGTCTAAATGTCTGATTTGCTTAAAATAGGAGTATTTCCCACCCCTAGAGTATGGCCTAAACCTTCGAGTTCGAATCACTATCTGCAGATGCCAAAATAACTTCTCCATTTTAGCTGTATGGCGAACAAACAAATTTTAAGAATAAGCATCTTTGAAACGTCTTAGTCTTCTTTTCCACTATTTAATCTCCTCGTATGGAGGATCTACATTCCAGGACACATTTTAAGAGTATGCATCCGTGAAGTTTCTTCTACTTTCATTATTTACCCTCCTTGTATGGGGGACCTACACCTTCAGGACAAACAATAAATCACTGGGAGAGTAAACTCAGATACATTGGCCGCTAATTTATTGAAACAATTTAAAGTTAGTGGTCCTGAGAATAGAGGCCAGGAACTGATGAAAACTACTATCAGAATACTACTAAAGCATTGTGTTTAAGTTAATAAAAATAAGATCACTTTTGCAGTGCGACAAGACGTTTATTTTACTGTATTTTAACTTGTAATACTTAGGAAATCATTTGTACATTTAACAGCATATTCTTCTTGATTTTACAGGCAGTTATTCAGATTTTATTATTAGGATAAAAGGTACAAGTCACTCCTGGCTAGTCAAAAATAACGTTTCGCATTCAAGAACAAACTCGAAGCTGCCCGAGTCATAAGTAAGCAACTGCCCTTTGTACTTTTTCCTAAAATAATCATTACATTCGGTCCACCACTTCCTGTTCCCATAATTTCCTAACCATGCGTGTCAGGGTGCTCGGCGGGTTGCGGCTGGATGTGATTTGCTTATTGTAAAAGTTTATCCTGGCCTCGTTATCAGGAACACTTGGCCCTTACTCGTCTTCAGGTTTCAAGGCTCTCTCCAGTGACTCATCGGGAGGGTCAAGAGCGCGTGAGCAGGACCTAGGGTGACGTCTGAGGCGTTCCAACTGTAACCGTTAGGGGCTCCATCCATGTGTGCGCCCGTCATCATCCGGATATGCTCGCTCTTCTGGACTCTTCCCTCATTCCTCCCTCTCTGGGGTCACGAAAGCGGTGAAACGTCACGTGGCTAATTCTGATCCTAATCCTGACAGACGTAAAGGAGAGGGATGAAGGGAAAGAAAACCATAGGAGTCTACACACTGCAGGCAGAAAGAGACTATAAAGACGCCCGGAATGTCATAACATTGCCTGGCTCAACTACCCTCCCACTGCTGGAATTGCCTGGAAAGGTTGATAATACAGCCACGGGAGTATTTTTCCTTTGAACAAGCAGCCATGCCACCTACACGCACCGCCTTACGCCACTATCTTGAAGTTCTTGTTTAGGAATGTTAGGAATGAACTGAAGAACAGACACCGCGCAGGCAGAGAAGTTGGATGTCCCTAATATTTCCAGGCTCAAAGATACGTCCCACTGTTGGAACTGCCTAGAGTGTGTGATAAAACACTCAAGGCCCTCTAGCGGTCAATCATCCGCGCCATCTTCTGGCATCGCCCTACGTCAGAACCTAGAAGTACACCTGAAACATGAGAGGATGAAAGGGTTAGAGAGTAGAGTACGTTAACGGCGACCCGGTACTGATCTATTGCGGGCTACCACCCTCCGCTCCGGGGAAGGGATGTCAGGAGACCAAAGCACAGACCAGCACATAAGAAACGATGGAGCTAAGCGCTAGTCGCTAGATGGCAGCCCTGGCGCACCACGGAGGCTATACAAGCGCCGGGAGGCCGGCACGAGGTCTCTACAACGGCACCTAACCTCAACTAGCGCAACCAGGGGAAAGAAAGTGTCATTTGCCTGCAAAGTCTCAAACCACACCTGCGCCGACCTGAAAGATGAAGAAGGGAAATGGTAGATATACATACATAGCACCCCAGCATTCGCCTAAGCAGCCCCAGGAAAACCATGGAAAAACCCAGGGCCAGAGTGCGCGGTCAATGGGGATGGAACCTGGACCTCCCGAATGCCAGTCCCAGACGAAACGCCTGAGCCACCTGGCTCGGTGGGTGAAAGATATCGTGGCAGGTGAGAGGCCATCCCAGTATTCCCATAATGAAAACCCCAGGTCAGGTTGGACCATCGACCGAAATGGAACCCATGACTTCCCGAATGCAAGTCTCACACGTTACCACGGACCCATATCGCTCTATGAAGATTTTTATAATTTATACACATCCCCTTTAATTTCGTATACTAACTCCGCAATGCAAATATGAAATTTTATGACACTCCTATAGAAAATAAACACTTGAGTTTCAAGGCAGAAGTTTCTCAATAAGATTCTTACTTCTATGAAACTGCAAGTTCCAGAGGGATATTTCCCATACTCTCTCACATTGACAACATTATATCCTGCGATCGCCAATGATTATTTACCAGTCGCCACTTGACATCGTGGTTTGTGGTTTCGGCCATTTCTACGTTTAAATGGAGTATCGACGTTTCCGTGTTCAAGCTTCTTCAGCATGTGGTTTTTGTCAATGTCAGCTACCTGTTTAATAGCAGTGGTCCAACATCTCACAAGAGGCTACTGTAATATGGAAATGGGAGATCGCGCTGCAATTGTTACATCGAAAATAAAAATACCCGTGGCTGGTTTTTTTTTTTTTTTTTTTTTTTTTTTTTTTCCGTAAGGGACATCTTATAGATGTAAAGTTGCAACGGCTGACCTAAGTCTCTCTTCCGTGAACCAGACAAAACACAACTTTCTTAAGAGAAGCTTGAAACATATAACAACATTGGATATGTCGGAAAGTAATTCTACTCTCCAAATTGGATAAAGTTAATATTTTAGTCTCTCAGTACTCATTCAAAAAAAAAAAAATCTGATGTGTTCCATTCACATGACTTTCTCTACATCTCTGCAACAAATTATTGTTGAAAAGCGTATGCTTCTATTTACTTTATGCTAATTGAGAAAAATTAGTAGAAAAACTCTTATTACCTGCTTCCTTGTTAAGTAGAAGCGAAATAAGGGAGTACCATAGGTTAAAGTGATAGTCAAAGGCTGGTTGCTATGTGACTGGAGTTCTTTTCTTTGTATGGACAGGAGTTGACAAATTCCTGTATGAGAAAGTAAGTTTTTTAAATCTGAAACCAATAACAATTAATATCTCAAAAACGATCAACTCCACGAAAAAAAATACGCGACATAAATTGTGTGTTTCATCGTGATCTACATTTTTTGTGCAGTAAGTTTTTGTCTATTTCTTACGGTTTGCCATTTATATCAAATTCCGTAAAATTCGTCCAGAATAAAGTAGTCTTCAAAGTCTATTCCCAGAATATTAGAGATATACATTTTATTTTTCAGGTAAATATCTTTAATATACGATACTTTAATCAAAATCAAGAGAGCCATTTTTGAGAAAATCATAATTTTTCCATGTAAAGGGTAGTTGGGGGTGGGGAGATTTTCTTGAAACTCTTCGTGTCGCATCCTTGGAAATACCAAGTTTGGTATTAAACGGTCTTTTCGTTTTTGAGCTATGCTGTCCACGGGCACACCACACTCGAATCTTTTCCCAAAAAAGCTTTTTTGGATTCAGGGGGACACAAAACATGTATTTCCGGGGAAACCTCGCTACCGAATGTTTGGGTGGAATACAATACCTTCTCTTTACACTATGTGCATATTACGTGTAGAGAAAGTAATAAAAGCAAGTTAGGCATAAACTTTTTGGGCATTAATACCGGTTTTAATCAAGTAGCTGATTTATATTTGTTACCACCACCTTCTGTCACAATTAGTTTCTGTTTTACATAACTGTTGTTTTTATGATTTTAACAAAAGAAATGCGTGAATGAGTAGAACGCTATACCTTGGCAATGAATCCTCACACTCGCCAAGGAGAGTGCGAATAATACTGTCTATTAACAACGTTATTATATTTTTTTGTATAAGTTGGATTATAAACAAGAAATTAGTTCTTTGTCTCATCAAATAAATTTAAAATACATTTCTAAACTTTGAAGTGGTAAATATAACACTTCGTTGTTCATTCTTTCCTAGTCACTTACTCTCCTCCCCATTATGTGGGAGTGACACATAGGACTTACAAGCGGAAGCCTATGGGTCAGACGCCAGGCATGCGCGTGAGGAAGTCGATGTTATGAAATTCAAGTAATATGAATGAAAGGAAAGGTGATGATGGAGCAATTGGTGGAGTGAGTGGCGGTGGAAACCGGAAACCGGAGCGGCCGTACCACACAATCACGGCGCCGCCAGTTCTTTCTTTTTACAACGGAAAAAACTGTTGTATCAATGTTCTATGTGCTGAAAGTATATGTTTACATTAGTAGTGTTTTTTTCATTTATTTTAGGGAGTGACTACCATTTAGTTTTAGTTACATAAATTTCTGCTTCAAACGGAGGACAAAGCTCAATGCGAATTAAATGAATTTAGTAGAAGTATATCACTCCTAGAATAATAATAATAATAATAATAATAATAATAACAACAAAGTGTTAACAATGTCGATAACTAACAGCTCTAGAACAATCACTATGTGTGAAGTTTGACATGTCGGGTCGTATTGACCAGAACAGAATAGCAGGTGAAACAAACACATAATCATTTGTTAGCAGATACATATTCAGTGTTTCGAGTCCTTGGGATTCTGTGGCTTTTGGATTTCTGAGATGACTGTCATAGGTCTTCCGAAGCCCAAAGTTTCACCGCAATGGCCTACAGGGAGGATTTTCTTTATGTGGTTCTCGGAAAAAGTTACCGAGGTAACAGTTTTTATCCCAAAGTTTTCCCTCAACCTGCAAAAGTGAATAATAGGACTTTAGAAGTGGAAGAACTCCGGGCTAATGCTCGGTATTATCTAGGATTTCACCTTTCGGAACAGGGCGGTGTCAAAATGTTATCTATCCAACTTTGCGTCTTATTATGTGGCAACATTTCCGTTCTGTGTGTTTGTGGGGTGCATAGATTACAATTTGTAACAGTGTAATACATTTTTGCGCGCATCAGTTTCTGCTCTTTGGGAGTGCTAGATCATTCCAGTATCGATACTAATTGTTCTTAATCCAAATACTTGTGAACACTAACGTTAGAAAAATAGAGTCAGCCATAAAGTCGATGCCGTAGTCGAGATTTGAACCACGGAGGGGGTTCCGTTTGGTGTCAAGTGGAACCTAAATTCTATTAGTCATATTAAAGTAACATTATGTATTCCACTTACAAATTCGATACCGAGATTTTACCATAAATACATGTTTTTAGACCCCTGAATCAAAGAAGAACAAGAAGAAGAAAAAAGCATTTTAGAAAAAGTTCCGTGTTGTGTATCTGTGTGTGTGTGCGTGCGCGCGTATGTGTGTCCGCGCGCGCCTTTTTAAAAGTTCTGACTATCGCTTTAGCCCAAAGATTCCCTTAGCTCCCTTTTACTTTTAAGGAACAAAGTTATAAGACCGTTTCTGCTAATGTCTCGATTAGCATGAAGCAAATAGAAAAATAATTTTTAAGCAGTTATTTACGGAACGCTTAGAGAAAATCATGTGAATGTAACAAATTTTTAAAAAGTTTTATGTACATACATGAACAATTTTCAAATCCTTTGAATCGCTATTTTTCAAACTATGATTTTTAATTTTTCATGTTTCTTACAAATACGGCTATTTAAAGCTAACACCTGAAGTAGGTAATTTAGTGTCTAGAAGTTCATACTAGAACTAGTAATAAATTTGTGCAAGGTTTTAGAAAAATGAGTATTTGTGAATCGATAATATTTCAAACGTTAAAAGGAAATAAAACGAGGTTCTCCAAAACAATTCAATAGGAAACTATTAATTTTACGCAAATGAATCGCAGTATCTAAAAGCTGACGCACAGTTTACCATTTCTGGTTACACATATAACAAAATGTTCATTCTTTTTCGTTAAAATTTACTGTGAAAAATGTACTATAAAGTGTAAATTTTGTATTTTGTGAGAAAATACAATTTAGGTGTAATATTCAAAGGCATATTCTTGGCCACAACTTAAAATTACCCTGCACCTTAAAGATTCCTTGCTTTGCAGTTCTTTTTGGAACTTCAGCCATCTTAAGCACTCCAACACATTTCTGACATTTTTATTTGGTAGAAAATAATTTTAAAACACTTGCTAGATGTTCTTGTTTGTTTTCTACCTCTAATTTAATATCAAAATTTAAAATCATTAGCGGTGCTACCGTATTATGTATTTTTTTTTCTTATGAGTGTTTGTGCTATTAAATATTTTTATTCCAATAACATTGTACTAAATTACCTTTAAAATTACAAGGGGTTTATTACAAGTCACCAAAATTGATGTTTATAATTCAATACTAATTAAAATGCGAGAATAGTAAAATGATTTGTGAATTTTCAAACAAAGTCAATATCAGTTACAATTAAATAGCACTTTCCGCTGAGTTCGTAATAAATAAACTTACTTTTAGCAATCGATAGTGAATGGGAGAAACGTAGTGAAGAGTGTAACGTTATACTAGGCTTATAGTAGTGAAAAAATCAACAGCATTTCAACAAACATTTGTATTAAGGCAGTGTGAAAATAAATTCTAAATATACCAAATGTTCAATTTCCAACAACTCACATTTCTTGCCATCTTAATGCCAGTGTTTTCTCTTAAGCCAAACAAATGAATATCTTTAAATATCTCAGATGCACCATAAAGAGTAACGTGAGGTGTTTTAACCAGCACAAAGTTAAAATACACATCTGGGATCTCCTGAAGAAATTAAATTATTTATGTGGAGGGCGAAATAAAATGACTCAGAAGCTTTGAGTTATTTATAAAAGAGAAATATAATGCAAGTATTTGAAATTTGGATATGGAGAAGAAGGGTGAGGCATTAAGTAACCAAAATGTCTTATAAAATCTGCGTGAGGAATGAACTACGCAAAAATTCAGAAAAAAGAAGAAATTTCCCATTCACGTGACTTTCTACCAGTTCTGGTAACACACTATTCTTATAAAAGTTTATTGTTGTGTCTGCATGAAGGTAATTGAAATAAACATTAGCAAAAATGGCAAGTAGAAGGGGACACACTGAGCTAAAGCGATAATCAACTCTTACTAAGGCTTATCGCTATGTGATACAATTCAAATTCGGGAGGAGTGAAACAAAAGAGATATGAAACGAATGAGACCTCTCCGTTTGAGATGAGTAAATTAAAACCAACAACAACGAATATCTCGGAAATGGTTAACTCTACGAAAAGCTTGTG
>CM060900.1:533510345-533522845 GCA_030762935.1 Hymenopus coronatus | reverse complement strand
ATATATATGTGTGTATATGTGTATATATGTATATGTATATGTGTATATATGTGTGTATATGTGTATATATGTATATGTATAAGTGTATATATGTATATGTGTGTATATGTGTATATATGTATGTGTATATATATATGTATATATATATATGTGTATCTGTATATATATGTATATATATGTGTATCTGTATATATATATATCTGTGTGTGTATATTACATATATATAATGTATGTATGTATGTATGTGTGTGTGTATATGTAGGTAGGTAGGTAGGTAGGTAGGTAGGTAGGTAGGTAGGTAGGTAGGTATGTATGTGTGCGCAGCATAGCCCAAAAACGAAATGTCTGTTAAATATCAAACTTGGTCTTTAAGTTAAATATCTTCCAGGGATGCGAAAAGAAGATTTTCAAGGAAGTTTTTTTTCTCAAAAACGATTCTAACGATTTTGATTAAAATACCGTATATTACAGACATTTACATGGCAAATAATAAGACCAATAAATACCAAAGTTGGAATTTTTTTAGTATCTTCCAAGGATGCGACATGAAGCTTTTCAAGAAAATTCCCCCACCCCTAACTGCCCTTTACATGGGAAAATTTTTGAAAATGTTTTACTCAAAAATGGTTTTAATAAATTTCATTAAAATACCGCTCATTAAAGCTATTTACGTGTTAAATGTAATGTATATCTTGAATTTTCTGGGAAAATGTTCCGAAGACGTGTTCATTGTGGATGAATTTTGCTGATTTTCGTAGTCATTGGTAAGGCGTCAAAGATGGACAAAATCTTACTACGCAAAAACTGTTGATCTCTTAAAACACAATTTATGTCATACATTTTTGTTACATCGTTGACCGATTTCGAGATATTCCTTGTTGCCTTCAATTTTAAATACGCATCTTCTCAAATGGGGTTACCATTTGCTTCATCTCTCTCTTTTTGGAAATGAAAATCGAACGGAACTTCAATTGTTCACATATCGATTAGCTTTTAAAAGATTTGACTATCGCTTTAGCCTAGTATATTCCCTTATTTCCCTTCTGCTTTTAAGGAACTAATTAGTAATTGTAATGTTTATCTCGTTTAGCAAGATGTAGATAGAGGAATAAGCCTTTGTAGGGATAGTTTGTTACAGGCTGGGTTGAGAAAGTCATGTGAAAGTAAAAATGTCTCTTGCTGCTACTACAGTAACGTCTCTGCGGTGCTCTTAAGCTAGTATAATTAGAGGTTGTACCTCTCGGAAGCAAGACCTCAGATGCCAATTGCCTTTACGTGTACCGGCATTACAATAAATCTCACCTAGACGGCTCGGGTTCGATCCCAAGCGACCGTATGTGAGATTTGTGGAGAACAAAGTGGCGAGGGGCGGGTTTCCGCTGCCATTGCTTTCCACCGGTACTCCCATCTTCATTTCATGTAACATCAGTGCGGTGCTACAAGTAGTAAAAGCGGACTTTAAACACTACCAAAAAATTCCAATAAATGCCAACAAACTGGTTCCTTTAAGATGTGCAGATGGTTCCGACATCTTGAGGAAGCCAAATTTCGGTATGAATCTAGAAACAAATGAAGGACGTACCACTTTGGAATTTAAGGGACGAAAAGGGTTACTTTTCATTTTTTCTTACCACAGGGCAACTATCTGCATGATGCAGTTCACTTGCGCCTGTCAGGTCTCCTATTAGCATTGTTATTCAGGACCATGAAATACTGCGCCTTGATTTCTGGCTCGTTTATTCAGCGATATGGAAAAGTCGTACTCTGGCTGCAGTTCGTCCTCATTCCGGCGCGCCTCGTTAAACTCAACCGACCTCCTTCTCTACCCTCACTTGGTCTCGTTAGCTGCCTGCACCGCGCCACCACCATAGACGTCATCATCCCACCGCTGCCACCACTTTGTGATACTTCACAAGAGAGACCCGACCTCGTGATAATGAAGGTGTTTACATGCGGCCAAGACGTCGGCTAATTAGGCTCCTACTCGCTACCGCCAATTGTACCGACAAGGAGACCAAGTGCACACACGCCTTTGATAATGTGTGGAGGTGAAGGAGCACTTCATTTAATGGGCAAGTAAAGGGAGAAAAGGCTGGCTCCTTAATGCACACGCTGGAATACACTCAAGCACCTATTATAAGGGGATCAATAAACGAACCTAATTCCTGCTCTAATGCAATCGTTAAAGAACTGTGAACACAAAACACTGCATGGAAAAACGGTCTAACTCACAACGCAGCACTCAAGAGTTATTAAAACTACACTGTACGGTGGACTTTATGATTTAAGCACTTACTTCCTTGAAATAATATTTATCACATTTTAATGCCTTTAAATATGGTAATGTATCAGTGAAATTTCACCAAAGATTGTGAAAAATTAAAAAAAAAAAAAAAAAAAAAAAGTGTTCCATCCACATGACTTTCTCTACATCTCTGTAACAAATTATTATTAAAAAGCTTATTCTTGTATGTACATCATGCTAATCGAGATAAACATAACAGAAATTGCCCTTATTACTTGGTCCCTATAAGTAGAAGGGCAAAAATCTAGTGTGTTCCGTTCACATGATGTCCTCTAGCTTTTATTCAAAATATTAATCAGTTATCTACATCATGCTAATCGACATAAACATAAGCAGAATTAGTATTTTTACTAGCTTCCTTGTAAACAGAAGGGAAATAAGAAAATGCACGGGCTAAAACAATATTCTCGTCTTTTAAAAGCCGTTCGCTATGTGAAACAATTGAAATTCCAATGCCAGGCGCAAACAAACGAGCAACCAGGAAAAAACGTAGTCTTTCCGTTTGAGAAAAGTTTAAGTGGCTTAAAACTGAAACCAACAATCTGGAACATCTCTAAAATGGTTCTCTAAACAAATGTGTATGAGATAAATGTGTAATTTAATGATATCTACGTTTTTTGTGTGGTAAGTTTTTTGTCTATCTCTTACGGATTGCCAGTTATACAAAAGTCATCCAGAATGAATATGTCTTCAGAGGCTATTCCCAGAAAATTCAAGATATATATTTCATTTGTCATAAAAATATCTTAAACATAAGGACGTATTTTAATCATAATCTTTAGTCATTTTTGAGAAAATGAAAATGTTTGAAAAATGTTCCATGTAAAGGGTAGTTGGGGTGGGGGAATTTTCTTGAAAATCTTCGTGTCACATCCTTGGAGGATACTGAACTTAAATACCAAGTTCGATATTCAGCGGACTTTTCGTTCTTTAGCTATGCTGCTCACACACACACACAGACGGACCTTTTTCTAAAAATGTTCTTTTCTGAAATCAGAGGATCTCAAAATCTGTATTTCCGGTGAAATCTCCGTATCGAATTTTGGGTGCAATACAATACCCTCCCTGTACACTATTTATATAGTATGTACCTACGTGTATAGAAAGTAAAAATGGCTTCATTCTTTTCGCCATTCCTGAGTGCCTTAATTTATTTTTCAGCTTTCAGTTGATTCGGTAACTGTCCTAATAAAATTGTATGAATTCTAAACTTGGAGAATGTATATAATTTTCTCCACTTGGCGCACTCTTAGCTACCAATTAACTAAAACTATATATGGGTAGGCGCACGCTTATTAATAAGCACTCCCTACTTTAAACCTTATTTTCTCGCAAACTTTATTCCAACGCTTATCCATACTAAAAATGTTCTATATGATGCAATTTTTCACTAATTTGTTTCAAAATGTTTATACTGCCTCTTAAAAGCCCATTAAAGGGAATAGTCCATAATTCTTCAAAATGTCCTCCAATTTTGAGAAATAAAGCATTACATTTTGAAAAATCAAGTATTTTAAGGTACGAAAAATAATCTTCTACACTAATTAGAGCTAATATAAAAATGTACCAGATATATTTGAAAAGTGTGGGCTTTATGTGGATACCTTAAAAAATGCATCATGTGGCTCATTTTTAGTAAAACAATGAATTTAAAAAGTAGCAAATTGTTATTTAAATAACCATACAAGCTAGAATATTGATACAAGGCAAAAGTACACTATTACTGAGTATAATATCTGGTACAAATTTAAATAATATATCTTACATAATTCTATTAAGCAAATTTCACAGATGCCTCGATTTTTGTACTTTGGATGTAAAAATTGCACTATACTTGGAAGTGTACATTTGCAATATTTTAATCTCGTAGGACGGAGTTGACACGCGTTCTCGGTGCCCTTTTAAAGCGTTTTGCTGCTTAAATGACCCTCTATGTTAAACTTTAAAGCCACTTTTGTCAGGTTCAATTTAATTATTATTTTTCCCCGTATTTAAAATCTATGTATCTTCTCCCAAAAAGTGTAACTAGTGGTCTGAGAAGTTTTCCTAGAACAGAGAAAAATGTGTGCAATAAAACAACTGGTTGGATTTTTTATATTCGTTATTGACTAGTTTTAGAAAATGTGATGTGTTCCATTCACACAACTTTTTCTGTGTTCCGCATTTAATCTATTCTTGAAAAAGATTATTCTTTTATCATACTAATTGAGATAAACATTAGCAGATATGATATTATTGCTTGCTTCCAATTGAAATTCGGTTTCCTTTGCATGGCCTACAGTAAAATCAGTGATGAAACAAAAGCTGACTTTGCGTTTGAAAATAGTTACGTAGTTTAAGACTGAAACCAATAACAAACAGTATCTTAGAAATGGTCAAATCTGCATAGAAACCGTATATGGAATAAATTATGTGTTTTACTGACATCTATGTATTTTGTGTAGTAAGTCTTTTTTCTATCTCTTATGACTTACCAATAATGCAAAATTCAGAAAAATTCATCTAGAATAACGAGACCTTCAGTGGCTATTCCTGCAAATTTCAAGATCACATTTCATTTGTCATGTAAATATCTTTTAATATTTAATAAAAACCGTTACACAATTTTTGAGAAAAATAAAATTTTCAAGCATTTTTCCTGTCGCATCTTAGGAAGACATTAAACATGAATGCCAAGTTTGGTATTTAATGTCTTGAGCTATGCAGTCCACAGACACACATACACACTGATCATTTTTTTAAAAATGCCTTTTTTTTTATTCAGGGGGGTCTCAAAACATAATTTCCGGTGAAATCTCGGTATCCAATTTTTGAGTGGAATACCTTCCTTCTCTATATACTGTGTGCGTTGTACATATGGGGTAGAGAAACTAAGTATTTATTAGCATAATCATGCGCTGTTTTGTTTCTCCAATTTATTTTACTTTATCCCTTTATTACATGGTGCTTCACTTACGCAACAAAGATTATTGCTCAAAGCTTTTAGTAGACTTTTTCTCTAGTTTCGTATTGCACAAACCTTCAACAGCAAAATTAGACTAGTTACAGCTATTGTATATTGTAAAGCAAAACCATGCAATTGCAGTCAAATGTATCCCCGTCATCATCCAAGCGTGTCATCACACCTGTTGTTTTACTTGGGCCCTTCCCATTATTTACCTCAAGCACATTGGACTGCAGCTGCTGGGACTGGAACTCACGAAGTTCGGTTTTGAATGGATTGCCAGTACACTGCGTATCGCACTAACGATCACTGCTATTCAAGTCACTTCATTTGTGGTGCCAGTGAAAGAAATATAAATACCGGTTTGAGAATTAGAGGAAGAACGACATATATAGCAAAATAAATCATGCAATAGAGGGTGAATATCAACTGCCACTACTTTAAAATTAAAATTCTGTGGCTTTATTAATCATCTTTGAAAGGCAATCGGAGCTTCTGGGTTCAAATCCTATTAAGGTAGCTAGAAAAGCTTTCTCGGGAGTTTTCCCTTATTCTTATGGCTATGCTTAGCACCCGTTCCTCAAGCATCCATTGGAGATCTACCGATCTTTCAAAAGATGTTCAAACATAAAACCGCTATAGAGATTACAATATTTCAGATAACATAAAAAACAAGACATTACAGTGTTGGGAAAACAATGGGACTAAAAAACATTGGGAAGATGTCCGACGTTCTCTAGGTCAATGTACAGCATGTTATCTGCGACACCATGCGCATTTTCTTCATTATATTTCACATTGGACGCAATATAAAATAAAACCTCTGATGTGTTCCATTCACATGACTTTCCCTGCCTTTTCTGCAAACAAACTATTCTTCCAAAAGATTATTATTTTATCTACATCATGCTAATCGAGATAAATATGGCAGAAGTTGTCGAATTACTTGCATCCTTCTAAGCAGAAGGGATACATCAGGCTAAGCGGTTGTCGAATCTTTTAAAAGCTGGCCTATGTGAACAATTGAAGTTCCGTTCGCTTTGCATGGCCAGGAATAAAATAAAGGAGAGATGAAACGAAAGTGACTTCCCGTTTAAGAAAAAATTAGGTCGTTTAAAACTGAAACAAATAAGTAATATCTCGGAAACGGTAAACTCTACAAATAAATACATACACACATATACATACATACATACATACATACATACATACATACATAAATACATACATACATACATACACACACATACACAGTATAAATTGTATGTTTTAACGAGATCTACATTTTATAGTAAGTTTTTGTCTATCTCTTACGGCTTTAGGCAAAATTCATCCAGAATGAAGAGGTTTTCAGAGGCTATTCCCAGAAAATTTAAGAAAAGTTTAAGATTTGTTATGTCAATATCTTTAGTATCCAGTATTTTTAATCAAAACGTTACAGAAAAACATTTTCAAAAATGTTACCATGTAAAAGTAATTTGGGTTGGGAAATTATGTTGAAAATCTTCGAATTGCATTCTTGGAAGATTAAACGTAAATACAAAGTTTGGTATTTAACGGTCTTTTCGTATTTTCTGAGCTATGCTGTCCGCATTCACATACACACACACACACAGATAAACACACAGACGTTTTTCAATTTTTTTTTTTTATTTAGGGGACCTCCGAGCATATATTTTCAGTGAAATTTCGACACAAATTTTGGGTGGAATAGAATATCTTCTCTACCTTCTTTGTACATTGTACATACGTGTTACGGAAACTAAAAATATGTGTATTTTTATAAAATAATATATTTTCAAAACTACCCAAATGCAAGATATTAAGGCTCATATTAGCTCCAGTTTGTGGCAAACGGTTTAATATTTTATTATAGAAAAACTTCCTGGCTGTAATTTATCAAATGAGAATGATGCTGAAAGAGTTGAGTGTAATATTCATATTTGAAGGATTATTTAACTAACAAGTGACCATTATTAATGCCACTGTTATTTTGATACCGGTTTAATTTTGCAACTAACTTTTAAAAAGAAATGAAATGGCATTTTATTTATGGACGCTGTTTAACTACTGTGATTCTCAAGAGTCCCATTGTATACTGGGCTTGAAAGGTGCTTAATTTTACTCAAGGGCCTCTTTATTAGACATGAAGTTCTTTTACGTGCTTTAACTCTACGACACGGGTCCAACTTCTCTTCCAAAGGAAGCCATGTTAAAGACTTTTACGCCCGGAAGAAAATCCATAGTCCTCCGTAGGTTTTGAACCCGCGACCTTGGGTATATGAAGTCAGCATGGTAACCATTATTCCACGGAGTGTGACCTGACTCTTAAAAGATCGTATACCAGCCTTTTCCAATTGAAAGTTGCATGACGTCAGAGCTTGGTTTCGCCTGCAGAGAAGTCTACGGAGCGAGCATAAGAGTCAATGTCGGAACAGCGGCTGTGTGTAACTGTTGTATGCGTGTGTCGCAGTGTGTTGTCATGGCTTCAACGAGTGGTATACCTCAAAGATCCTCTACTCCAACATATTTTTTTCCTAATTGGGAAGATTTTTTCATGTTTGTGGATACTGAAGAAGTGGCAAAATGTTTAATGTGTTCAAAGAAATGCAGTATG
Organism: Hymenopus coronatus; assembly: GCA_030762935.1. Taxonomy (NCBI): domain Eukaryota; kingdom Metazoa; phylum Arthropoda; class Insecta; order Mantodea; family Hymenopodidae; genus Hymenopus; species Hymenopus coronatus. Next base: position 533,514,979 of record CM060900.1, on the reverse strand, counting down.
TCAAATTATTAAATTTACAGAGACATTACTTGTGCTATGGTGAACACAACAAATAACAATGAGAAGAACGTGGTATCATAATCGTAAAACTTAAGCAAACATTATTACACAATGCTGAAACAGAATCTCTCTTGCAAGGATTATAGTGTATATATAGAAAATACTTATCAGATTTTGAGTACATCATACATTTAAGTACCTAATGTTTTAATTGTTTGCGGGTTTACATGGCACGATCAATATATAATTACAGTAGCATTTATCCCAGTCCCAATGCTCTATTGCCTCAGTCTCCAAACAACGGCCCGCGGGCCAAATCCAGCCCTCCAGTGTGATCAATCCGACCAGCGACAGTTAATCACTCTTTGTTATTGTTGATGTGATACATTGGTAATAAAACATAGAATGATAATAACTCAGTTTTATTTAGTGTCTGCGTAAAGCTTAACAACACGTATTATATGCAGAAACTTTATCTTAAGCATAATAAATAATTGAAATGAGTGCATGTAACGTTATAAACTAGTAAACATCCCACGGCTCCACCCTCACTAGTTATGTTGAGGTAGAGTATCGTATACTGATGTTTCAAATGCATATCCTAAATCATAAACATGATTGTTATCCTGAAAATCCCTCAAGAAATTAGCATGAATGAAACCGCGGGGAGTAGACTTGTAGAAATGTATGTTACTCAAGGCTTCAATTGGAAACACAGTCTCAATAGTTTCAAACATTTTGACGTCATTGTGATTGAAACAGTATTATTTTCTGCCCGAACAATTTAGTAAATCAGGGAGAGGCTGGTTTTTTCCTTCCAATCTCAAATTCAGCTCGTTCATATGTTTCTTTTGATTAATACCATTTCAACTCCCATAAACATATCTTCCCCAGTAGTCGTGCCGGGAGTACTATCGATATCAAAAAGTGCTTCATAACTTTCATCCACTCCTCGAATAAAAATCAACACCTGAGCTGTATCTGATAATCCGTTGACTCATCCAAGGCCAGAGAAAACCACTCAAGATGTCCATTTTTCAGGAAGTTGAGATGAGGTGCTTTCTGCCGTGTCTTGTACCCTCCGAGCCTAGGTGTTTGCTGACAAACTGAGTTTTAAATTAATTTACCTTTTCGGGGCAAATTTCTTTGGCTACTGCAATTGTACATTCTTTGGTCATTTCTTCATCGGTGAATAATTTTCCACGTTTTGCGGTTTCAGGAGCCACGCGAAAGCTGAACATGAGTTGTAGACCCTTGTTCAGTATTGACTTTCATTAACTAAGATTGCTGCGATTTCAATCCGTGCTTCAAATGTTTCTGTACGCAAACTTCCGGTATGTTTTGAGTAATTTTAAAATGTTTCGTTTTATAATAACGATTAATGTTATATTCTTTGAGAGCGGCTATGGTTTCATTGCAAATCAAGCATAGCTTCTAATCACTGGACACAAATCACAAAATATTGATATTTCCATTGATCTTTCAATATTCTGTATTCAGTCTTAAACAGGGATACGCACTAGTTTATTTCAAAACAGACAGTTTGACTTTCTCGGCTTCCCTATATTTTTATTTATGTATTTATTTATTTTACTGGAGGTGGAAAAATCCACCTTAAAAACTAACCCTGGCTGGGGAGCCCGGAGCGATCATGCCGCTAGCCTTTTTATATTCCAATTACTGCCATATCATTCCAATACTGAGGGGAATGCACCAGAACTTTCTCGAGCCATCGAGGCTGTCCACGAATGTTTAATTCTTACTGCGATTTCGGAAGCACTACTAGCACCATCGGTTAGCGATAGAGGGTTCTACCATTACCTATCTCCTTGTTTAACTACCAATGCCGTCAAGTGATACGGTCGTAACAATACACAATAGTAATTGAACTAGCGAATTTAGCACGCATATGCTAGCTCGGGGCGTATACTCGGTGACTACTCTGGAAGTTATAGGTAATGCCAGGAAAATTAAAACTGTTTTGATCCTTGGAACTTAATGGAGTAATCAATACGGCCCTAAGGCTGGAAAGTTTGGAGACCCCTGCCTTATGGTACCATAGTTACTAAATACTTAAATTTAAAGTGCAAATGAATTTTTGTGTTGCTTGATTATAATTTATCTATGGTGCCAACGCAACTGCTGCTACAAGTTCAAGCGGCTATTTTTGCTCCGTATTCTCTGCCAGCCCGCTTCATAGCAGAAAGAAGTTCTGAGTGACGTCACGGGGCATCCAGTTGAAAATGTCTGCTCTGCACACTAAATAACTAAGCTGAAGTAATGCATACACTTGTGTTGTGGGATAGCTTAAGTGAAATTACGTGGTTCCTGTGCCCTACTTCCCCTCATTCATAAAAAATATATCAAATAGTTAACCCTCAATACGAAGTTTAATTTTTATTACTTAACTGTAAATGTGTATCTGACGGACGGTTTCACAAAAATCATATACAATTTGATTTTCTGGCGTAGTTGTGTATTTGTTTATTAGTATAATCAAGAAACTGAATAAATGTTCACTAAGTAAAGATTCCAACACTTAGGTCTCTCACTTCCATGAAAAATTACCAGAATTACTAAAGAAATGTTTGGGATACGGTTAAATTCACAAATGCTTTAGTTCAGTAGATGTATAATTATTTGCTAATGCATTTCAGCACTTCGGCTCTGTCCCAATTTCCCGTTGTCCATTTCACAATTAGATCTATAATTTCATCGCCAAAAATCAAAGACCAAATATCTTCCATTTTGGGAGTATCGCCTAAGTTCCTAACAATCTTGCTTATTCCCGATATTCCCCGATTATGTTATCACGAGAGACCCCTTCTAGATTTATTTGGCTCATTTGATTCCTCCCGCCCCCCCCAAAAAACAATTTCACTTTTATATACTTCCGGAGTAGAGATAACGTTACTCTCTTGGCCAAATGTGTAGGAAAAGTAATTTCATTAAACAGAGACTTGTTCATCAATAGAAGAACTAAAGGTTGTATTTAGAGAAGAAAAGGATCAGAATCGGAATCGGCAGGAAATAATTCCTCTAAATCCATTTCCTCTACATCTTCTTTCCCCACATCCTAGCAAGTTTGTCTTGAAAATTTGGATCGTCTCCTCTCAGGACATCAGGTTGTCTTTTTCGTGATGTAGATGGAACCTGCTCCATTTCTCCAACCTGTATAATATATTACAGTGATGCTAACTTTTGCAACATAAAATCTCTGAACTTGCAAATACAAATCAAGGTAAAATTTCACTGTACTGTGTGCTCTTGTGTTTTTTTTTTTATTATTTTTTTTTTTTTTTTATTTTCGTTACGAAGATATCTTCTTCTGATTTACTATGCCTTATGCGAATAGCCTTAATAACACAGTGAAACATTTGGTGCTTTCGTATTTGCATTTTTGTCATTATATAAAAAAGGTTAAATAAAAGTATGAAAGTCTCCTAACACAAAAGATATAAACAAGATGCATAGTGTTTCACAGCAACAATAACAATGATTATGTTAAAAAACCAGCGAAACAATACGTGCTCGCATGCATGATTTTTGTTACGGTGTCTTAATGTTTTGATTTACCCTACAGCGAGTCTAGTGTTAAATAAGAACATTGTATACACAATTAAAAAAAGTTAACTATTGGCGGCTACTGATAGGTGAAATCAAGACTTTTTAAATAAGTCTTAATTTATAGGTGACTTTATTCACTCAAAAAATAAAAGCTTTGTGACTAAAGTGAAAGATATGTTAGCCTTTTCGACCAGTTTGCACGGTGCTTGTGTACAAAATCACGTACATACCCAGTAACTGTTCTCAATGAGCGCGATTGATTCACCGTTTCCGCCGATATGCAAGAGGAGCAGAAGTCAGATCGCTCGCATTAATACCGCCACTGAGCGGTGGATATTTAGAGTTTCACCCGCTGAGCTCTGCAATTCTTTAAATGAACGAAGGGCTATCTCCACTATTGCTGGGCCACCTGGTGTAGTACAGAACAGAAACGAATGAAAGGGCCCGTAAGGACGCATTAAATAGACAGCAAACAGGTTAGGGAATCAAAAAATATAGATTAAAGCAAATGCCCTGCTACGCAAACAGTGCTTGCATCGTATATTCCTTACTGTTTTAAAATATCTCAACCGTCTGAATGTAATTTTATCAAGAGTATACAATGATGATGACTTAAAAATCGATATCATTTTATACCTCCATGTTTGATATTTTATGCCTGTAAAGACGTATTTTGAAACATTAAAAATATAAAGAAAAAAAGAAACTGCAGGTGGAAAAAAAAAAACTGTAATGTGTTTCATTTACATAACTTTCTCTGTAACAAGCTAGTCTTAAACAGGTTCATTCTTCTATCTACTTCATCCTAATCGAGATAAACACCAGCAGAAATTGTCTTATTACCTGTTTCCTTGTAAACGGAAGGGAAATAAGGGGCTAAAGTGATAGTCAGATCTTCTAAAAGCTTGGCGGTATGTGAAACAATTGAATTGCGGTTCTCTTCGCAGGACCAGGAGTAAAACAGAGATGAAAGAATGAATGACTTCCCGTTTGAGAAAAGTTAAAGTAGTTAAAATTGAAACCAATAACAAGGAATATCTCTAAAATAGTTAACTCTACCAAAAACA